>VZRS01010169.1:329755-360377 GCA_013398055.1 Ifrita kowaldi | reverse complement strand
GGGGGGGGGGGGTTGCCCTAGGATGTGATGTAATTCTGTAAACTTAAAAATAAAAGCAAAAAACTTTCAGCATTTGTACTCTGCAGTCTCCGAGGGGCGCATATAATGACACATCATGCAGCATCATCTAGGGCTTCAGAAGTGTAAAAACTGAGATGTGTAGTATGTGGAAGTTTTTTAATGTTCATATTGTCAGATGAGCACTGCATTTAAATGTGTAGCTACAGTTCATAGAGCTTGGAATTTCAGACATTGTTTCTGTTATCCTTTGAATAGAAACAGTCAAAGAATGGATCTGGAAGCCAGCAGGAATTTGACATCTGAGCAAAAAATAAGTGTGTTTAGCTCCCTTATTTTTCTTTGTGAGAAATGGTTAGGATGACTTGGTTTTTTCTCATTTTAAAGAAACACTTTTTCCTCATGTAATTCTTATTTCTGTGCAGTAGTGAAATACCATTTTTTCCACTCTTTCTGATATTCTCACAAGTGGAGTCTGTAATTAATTTCACTAGCTTGAAGCCTTCAGCTAAATAACGCTAAACCAAACCTGTTTGTACACTAATGTTTTGTCACTGAGGTTGCCATCATTACTTCAGAAGTGTGGCACCCAGAGGCACTGAGTCTTGGCTAACATATCTTCAGATATTTATTCACCATTCTAGTATTGATTCTTCCTTTCTGACAAATTGTGCCTGTAACGTTGCAGTTTTGTCTTAATGGAACAAGAAGATAGGACTTTGATTTTGAGGAGCAGAGAGAAGGGGAAAAGGGTGGGCATAGGATCAAATCATAATGGTGTAGTGATTTTCTTCAGTAGACTAATCAATCTCAGTAGCATTTTTAAAACCCATTTCTAGACTATGCATTGCCAGCACTGTCTTTCATCGAACCTACAGTGAACATGGCAGCTGGGGCATTTTACTGGCTGCTGGAAAAAGCTAATGAGTGAAAGACCTGAAGGAATGAGCTCTGGTCTTCCTGGATAGGGCCAGAATTTACAGTGTTGGTCTATAGATTTGTGTCATCTAGGAATCACACCCTATAATCTGTTGTTCTAGTCATATAAATCTGAAATGTTTTTCTCTGCAGTCTCATTTTAGACAAATGCATGAAATGGGCTCTAGGCTCCATTTAACATTTGAATTTGATAAATACGATGGGCTTTACTCAACATGGCATTTTTCAAGTGGGAAGTCTGTAATATGTGTCTAAAGGTAGATAAAAAAATTTAACTTTCTGAAAGCTGAAAAATAATGCATATTTGCATGTGTTTAACAGTGGTGCTTAGCAGATAGCTTACACCTGTTCCTTTAAAGAATAAGGATTCTTGCATTTATCACATAGTAAGAGCATGCATGAAGTATTTACTATTGAATATCTGATGTGTGAGAAATTCACGTTCTCTCTTATTTTGCAGTGATATGCAGATCTCTTTGTATTACAAGGCCTAGCCCCTTTTAATTAACCTCACTGCTGGCAAAATATAAGAAATGTTCTCTTTTTTTAATTTATTTTTTTAGAGGTCAGAAACATTATTTATGAAAAAAGAATTGACATACTGTAAGTGTGCAAGCATAAATAAAGCTGTATATATTGGCCAGTCAGAATAACTGCAAGTACATATTGCAGTCATTGACAGAGGAGAAAGACGTGATCACAGCTGCCCCAGCATGCAGTGCTTGCTGCTCTGAGAGGTTATTTTGTGGTTGTATCGACCATATGTAAGGGTTTCTGGTCTCATGTTAGACTCTAAGTAACCATTCCTCCTGGAGTGCTCTGACACACCAGGACCCTGTAGAGTGCCTCTACAGTACTCACTCCCCACAATCAAATAGTTCTGCATCTCACAGTGTATCCATTTTTATCCATATTATCCCCCCATTAGTTTGGATATTGGAGATCTAGCAAGAAGCCTGTATTGTGTATATAAATACATCTCACAGTTCCTTGATCAATATGCTATATCTGTTTTAATGATGAAGCAGCTGAGGTGTTCTGAT
This sequence comes from Ifrita kowaldi, assembly GCA_013398055.1. Lineage (NCBI taxonomy): Eukaryota > Metazoa > Chordata > Aves > Passeriformes > Cinclosomatidae > Ifrita > Ifrita kowaldi. Next base: position 358,377 of record VZRS01010169.1, on the reverse strand, counting down.
CAGTGTTCTCAAAGATTGTAAAACGATTTTCAATAAATCACTGGGTTTTTTCCCTTTCTTTGTCATTTATAGGCTCTGTATATCTGGATTTATAGATGTGTGATAGACAAAGTATTGTTTGCAGAACAATGTATGTTTTGCTTCTGTAAAAGGAATTGGTTTTGATGGTCTTCAAGAAAAGGAATTTTTGCATAATCAGATCTTCCTAGCTTTGATTTTTTTGACAGGTTTGGAGAAAAATTGTAGTTGGCATTTTTTGCCATAAAAGTTGAGAGTGTCAGTAGTAGAGCACAAGGTGAAGAGAGTGAAATCAGCTATTAAAAGTGTTTATGATGAAGGAACCTGTTGACTTCACACCTGAGTACTGCTGATTTGGAAAGTGCATGTCTGAAACTGAAGGCCTTGGTCTGCCATTTTGGGAGACAAGGAGTTAGTTGGGGATGGAAAGACTGGAGTTTGTATTCTTTCTGCTCTGTTACCCATTGCTATCTTCATGGATCTGACACTCTGTTTATCTGACAGTGCACTCAGTACTGCTTCGCCAGGGAAAATTGCACAAAACAAGCCTAGTGCATCAGCATTTTCATTGTGTATTAAGCTGAGCCTCCCTTCACATGGTCACATCCCCTTTTTAATCTGGGATTCCATGTCCCTTTCCCAGTCCAGCCTGTTTCTGTGGTGTCTATTGCTGGTCTCCCTGAGCTTCTGTTTCTGTGGTTTGGGTGTTTTTTGTGTGGCTGAGTGTTAAGACCTGCAGGACTTTTGGAAGTGGCGTTGTTTGGGGGTTAGGCAATACACTGATTTAGTGTTAGTAGTTTGTCATAGACTGAGGTGATGGCCGCGTTCAAGTTGGATTTCCTCCCAGAGATGATGGTGGACCATTGCTCCTTGAATGCAAGCCCTGTGTAAGTATTTTCTTTTCATGTGTAAGTTATAACTGAAATGATAGTTGGAATTGCGATCTCAAGCCTCTGCTGTCTGATGGGGCAGAGGGGGACAGGAAGGAGAGATAAGAGAGCCTGCAGTTTGTTTTCTTGAAGAAATCCTAGTGGTCATGGAAAACTGATGTTGGTTTCTAGATGGGGGGCAAATGGTCTGATAATTGTGGCGATAAGGACTAAGGAGGAATAAAGCTGTTTGACGATATTGTTTATAGTGTGCTACAGGTGCTTTTATTATAAAATGGATTATTTAAATCTGTTGTAGGGAGAACATTTTCTGTTCTTCCCTATTAATGACTCCAGACTAAACCTTCTAATTAGGAGTAAAATATTCCTTGAATACTGTTGAGGTCATTTTAAGAGTTGCCCAGTTAACAGGAGCCATGTTGTGCTCTTGAAGCTACCCATGGAAGGCAGGGCTGAAAATTATTATTGGAGAGGGTAAACAATTTCCAGCTGTTCTTAATTGAAATGAAAAGGGGTAGTTTACATCTTTGGAAAAGGTATTGTTTCTCTTGGCTATTTGGAGAGGTGCTGACCCTTTCTGAGCGGAAAGGTGGAGAGGAGTGAAAGGATTTATGATGATTCCCTTCCCTTCTCTTCTAGTAAGAAGCTTTGTTGGTTTTGAGGTCTGTTCATACAGCTGTAAAATTATGAGCTTTCCCTAGCATCAGTTTTTCGTTAGGCTCTGAACAGCAATGTATTGATGGGAAAAATTACTAAGTGTTACCAAGCTTCAATTTTTTTTTTTATTCTATTTGGGGGAAATACGATTTCAGATGGACAGTGAGAGAAATACTGTTTACTATTATGTGCAGTTAATAAGCCATTCAAACTATCTTCAAAGGAAAAAAAGTGGAGATGAAGAGAGCTGACTACTCTGGAAGAAGTCCACCTGTATTCTTCAACAAAGAGTTTGGGGGTGGGGGGACCCATTGTATAGTTGCTGTTCCACTCTCCATGTCCTTTCTAGATTATGCTGGGATTGGTCAGCAATTTTAACCAACTAATCACTATAGCTACAACAGGATGTCGTTACAGTCCGACTTCCGCAGGGATAGGGGCTCTGGTGTACCAGGCTGGGAGTACTGATAACAAGACATCACATTGCACCTAACAAATAATGAGCAGTCCATACAGAGAGCAGTGTAGGACTCTCAACTGGCTGGGTGGAGCATAATACAACTTTTATTAATAACGTGTAAACTATTCATATGGCTAGACAGAATGCCTTAAAACCTGTTGAGGATTCCCATACTCAAAACTTCTGTGTTGTTGTAGTCTAAGAAGTGACTTTTTTTTTCTGTGTTAGGGTCCTAACATTACTGAACCTGATTCAGTCTGTGACTAACTGGATTGTCCAATCCCAGCCTGTTCATGTAAAATCTAAGCCTGTTTTTTTGCCAATTATTGTTGAAAGCTCCCTAGTTTCACAAAGAAGTATTGCCTTGTAAACGTTTAAAGAAACTTATCATTGATTATGTTTCTCTGTTTTAAGATGGATCTTCACCCTGGGAAACAGTTACAATTAGTCTCATTTAAAAACGTAATAACATTCTCTCATTTTCAGTGATTACTGATAACTTTGGTAGTTTGTAGGTAGACTGAGCTTAGGTTCCTTTCGGTTCTGGTTTCTTTTCCTGTAAAATTTTATGAGGTTGAATTAGTGATATTTTTCAGTTATCTCAGCAGATTTATATCCTGAATCCCAGATGTTGACTACGCTGTGGGAACAGAGTTCTAAACAGCTGTGTAGAGTGTGTTTGGTTTCCAAGTACGCAGCTTGCCAATGAATGTGAATGTACTCTGGTATGCATACTGAGAATGTGCAAGAGTTTCTCTTTATATGTGTATTTTCATCATCCGCATTTATATATGTGTAGAAAATTATATTTTCTTCAATTTTGCTGTAAGCATGCTTTTGTCTAGAAAGTGTGGGAAGATATAAACCAGAAATTCCTTCTCGTTTTTCATAGCTCAAAGAAAATGAATGGCACACTGGATCACCCAGACCAACCTGATCTAGATGCTATCAAAATGTTTGTGGGTCAAGTCCCACGGAGCTGGTGTGAGAAGGATCTAAGAGAACTTTTTGAACAGTATGGTGCTGTCTATGAAATCAATGTCTTGCGGGACAGGAGCCAAAACCCTCCTCAAAGCAAAGGTGAGAACTTCTGTACTTCTCTGGAGAGACTTCGGGTTTCAGCCACTTTCTCATAGTTGCAGTCTTAGCTGTGTGTTTATTCAAACGGCCCTGTAGGAGCTCAGTGTGACCAGGTGTGCATGCAAGCCTGAACTTTATAGTCTTTCAGTGTATTTGTCTAATTATACTTGAACTCTGATCCAGTCATTAGCTGAGCTGAGAAAAATCGTAATTTCTTTTTTTAGAGCTCAGCAGTGATGGAGATGCTTGAGGAGTATGGATTATTATTGCAAAGAAGAACATCCAGTTAATACTGTGTTGCTCCAGAGCATCACTGTGATGCTGTGATATCATCAAAATGTTGCTGGATGGGACACAGTTTTAGACAAAACATGAAATTGAGGTCTTAGTCGTTCGTGTAAATTGAATAATTGTAAACATGAAATCCTTACTAAATTTTGTGCCTGGATTTGCAGTTCAGTTACATGCAATATTTCCTGTGAAGCTAGGTAGGGTTTTGGTACTAGGAAATAATTGAGTTTGAAAATGAAGTAGCCAACAGATGTATCTAAGTGTTTGTTTTAATAGTGTCGTAGTGATGTTGGGTCAGTTCTGAACATACTCTATTTTATTACACTTGGAAATCTTTTTTAAACTGTCACAATCAGTAGCACCTATCTGTTTCAGTGCCTAACCTCTTCTACTTATGCATGTTGCATTGCAAGGATGGAAGTGGGGCTTGCAATTCTGTGCAGTGCTCCAAGATTGAGTGTTCTTTCCTGGCAAGCATTTTGTTTCAATTGCAGGGTGCTGTTTTGTTACATTTTATACCCGTAAAGCTGCACTAGAAGCACAGAATGCTCTTCACAACATGAAGATCCTCCCAGGGGTAAGAGCAGAGCCCTGCTTTCTTCACAACTTTGTCTTGTTTCTCTGAGCTCCAGCACCACTGAAGTACAAACATGTTGTGTTGCCTAAAATAATGTTGTAAAAAAGCTATTCAAAAGATCAGTGTTATGAGATCTATATAATAACAGATCTTACGGGAATTTTGGAGTATTCAAAAGAATAATATGGTAGTGAAGTGGGTGGACATGGCTTTTATAATACTCTGAGGAGGAATGATGGCATATAATTAGGAAGGCCTTTCTTCTTGCAATTTTTGTAGTGTTATGTACACACCTCTCTAGAGGCAATTTAGGCTACAATTTCTTTCTTTCACAATTCTTATGGCTTGTATTTTGTATAGCACGAAGTGAATGTATCTGGGATTAAATAATCTTTTTACATTTTAGATGCACCATCCTATCCAGATGAAGCCAGCTGACAGTGAAAAGAGTAATGGTAAGCTTTACTAAAGTTCCAGTTTGGTGTCATCATTTGTGCTAGTTAGGAAGCTTGAGGATTTCCCTTTTGCTTAACAGCTTCTGATGAAGTCTTGAATTGGAGGTCTTATTTTTGAAAGAAAAAAAGTGAAAAGAGAAAGGTGTGTTTTCAATATAGTAGGTAGTGCGAGTGATGTCTCTTAAAATTCCATGACTCAGAGTATCTCCCCCGCTGCTGCTTGTGGTAGAACCACATTGTCAGTTAGGGAAACATCCAGTGAGTTCTTCTTTGTACTAAGGTGGTTTAAATCTTTGTTGGGGACATGGACAGTGGGATTGAGTGCATCCTCAGCAAGCTTATGGGTGATGTCAAGCTGAGTGCTGTGGTTGATACCCTAGAGGGAAAGGAAGCCATCCAGAGGAGCCTTGATGGGCTGGAGAGGTGGGCCTGTGCTGGCCTTATGAAGTTCAACAAGGCCAAGTGCAAGGTCCTGCAAACATGGATACAGGCTGAGTGATGAGCAGATAGACAGCAGCCCTGAGAAGGACTCAGGGGTATTGGTGGCTGAAAAACTGAGTATAAACAGGCAATGTGTGCTTGCAGCCCAGAAAGCCAGTCATATCGTGGGCTGCATCTAAAGGAGGGGCAACAGGTTGAGGGGGTGATTCTCCCTCTCTGCTGTCATGAAACCGCACCTGTTGTACTGCATCCAGCTCTGGGACCTCCAGCATAAGACATTGACCTACTCAAGCACGTTCAGGGTAGGGCCATCAAGATAATCAGAGGAATGGAGCACCTTCCTTATGAGGACAGGCTGAGAGAGTTGGGGTTGTTCCGCCTGGAGAAGGGAAGGCTTTAGAGAGACCTTCTGGCAGCCTTCCAGTACCTGAAGGGGGCCTAGAAGAAGGATGTGGAGGGATTGTTTATCTGGGAGTCTAGTGATAGCACAAGAGAGAACAGTGTTAAACTGAAAGAGATTTGGATTAGATGTTATGAAAAAATTCTTTACTGTGGGGGTGGAAAGACACTGGAATAGGTTACCCAGAGAAACTGTGGATGCCCCATCCTTGGAAGTGTTCAAGACCTGTCTGGATGGGGCTTTGAGCAGCCTGGTCTAGTCAAAGGAACTAGGTGATCTTTAAGATCCTTTCCAAACCAAACTATTCTATGATTCTATGAAATCTAGGAATGCCTTTTCAAGTGTTTGTCCAATGTGAAACAAGGCCTGTTGCAGCTAGGGTGGGAGTCAAAAATACTTCTTGTAGCATACAAGAGAGGTTGAGAATTAACAGTTCAGTATAGAAGAAAAACAGATTATATCTGCACATTGGCCATTTCAGATGGATGAAGAATTTAGCATCTACCACTGGGTAAATGATCATTTATCCATGCATTTCCTTGTGAGTTTATATAAATACATACATGCATGTATCGGTATTGCCACAACACAAGCAAAGAAAGCTTTTAGCATCCTGTAGTTTCAGCCTTTCTAGGCTTGGCCAATTTTATTTTCTTCATTTTCAGTAGTTTGTGTTGCATCATGGAGAAGATAGTCCTGGTTTGAGAAAGCTTACCTCTTAATATAATTGAAAACAGAAGATGGAATAAATGAGTAACATATAGTAGGAGTAATTCCATCTGCAGATTCCTCCATGGGTATACAGGACGTGTTCCTGTGTAAATATATCTAGAAAGGAGTAATTCTTTTGAATTTTGTTGGGAGGAGAACAAAATAGGTTCTCTAAACTAAAACTGATCTTGCATTACATACAAACACACATATAAATATCCTGGGAAAATAATGGAAAGAAAGAAAAGTATTTAATGGAATTTTAGGATGGTAATTCTGAGGCTATTATTTAACTCTGAGTGTAATAAAAAGTGAAGGTGACAACAATAAATAAGAAAGCATTAGTTATGAAAGTATTTGAACTTGCCAGACTTAGAAAAGGGATTCTGGATCTCTTGAACTAAAATGGACTGCTAAAGGATTTGAAAGCAGCTTTCTGCTCTAAGACCAGAAAGTGAATTGAGTACAGCATGAAGATTTAATGGCCAGTTAAACCTGTGTCTGCTGGAATAGTTTAGAGTTTTCCTTTCCAGCACCATAGAAGACTCAACGAATGAGTTGATTTCCCCTTGCTATAGCACTGAATAGGAGAAGGCTTTATTGAAGCTTCAAAATGTGCTAGAGCCTTCATCATACTATATTTTATATTGTGATGAATGTCGTATATCTAAACAATTTTATATTTTCAAGTGGTATTCTGAATAATTTGCTTTATCCTTTAAAAGAAAGTGTTTCAGAGGTGATTAGCATCCTTAAATAAGTAAATTGAGAGTATAAATATTCTGCTCTGAATTCAAATTTACCCCACTCCCTCAAGTGACCTCTAACTGACATTAGTAACAACTAACTTAAGAGAAATGTCTTTCTGAACCATTTATTTTAAAACAGTCTGCACACTGACAGGTATGCTTCAACTCTAATATATCTAGCAGCCTCAGTATGTAGAGCCAAGCAACAGTACCACACAGCCCATGGTTTGATTTGAGGTGTTATTTTTGTGCTTTTGGTGCAGATCAGAATGGGCGTATCACTAACAGAAGTAAAAGTGGTCTGTTTTAGCAACTGCTGTTGTTTCCACTGTTGAGAGAGGAGCATGAGGAAATGGGCATATCTAAATTTAAGTGACTGGCATGAGGCTAGAAAGAAGCTTTCTGCAGTTTACTTGCTTGTTTATATGCAGTTAGGAATATGTTGGTAGTCTAAAGATAGAATAGGCAGAGGAAAGACGATCAAAGTACTCCAATAAACCACATTCAAGCCTTCTCTCACCTGGAACTGAAGACATACAGGGAAGTGCTGAATCTGACATATTTTTTTCCTTTTTTTTTTACATTCCTGTTGTTCACAGTCTTCACAAGCTAAAAGTAGTCAGCAAGTTAGAAACATCAAATCATGAAACAGGCATCTATGAGGTTCATTGAAGTACCTCATATGCATCCTCTTAAATTGAAGACACAGTCCATTTCTGGGAATCTGGTTTTGATAAGCCCACATCCTAAATACAAGGGAAATAACTGCAGTTAATGAAGAAGACTTGACAAAATAAGATCTAGTAAGCACATATTTGCTGGTAATACTCTTTATCTTTTGATTCCTTAGCAGTAGAAGATAGGAAGTTGTTTATTGGAATGATATCCAAGAAGTGCAATGAAAATGATATTCGAGTGATGTTCTCCCCCTTTGGGCAGATTGAAGAATGCAGGATATTACGGGGCCCGGATGGCCTGAGCCGAGGTAAGCAAAGCAAGAAGGTTTTTTGGCAGTTTGAGGATGCTGGAGGCTGCCTTTTGCAACTCAACCTGGCATTTGAGCTTTTTCGGTGATTCCCACCTACACCCCCTCCCTGCCCAGTAAGCATTTTCATTCCTGTATTCACCCCAATAGTTGTGGAGGTAGTGAACAACTTGATTCCTTTTTTTTCTTTCCCCAGGTTGTGCATTTGTGACTTTTACAACAAGAGCCATGGCACAAACAGCAATCAAAGCAATGCACCAAGCACAAACCATGGAGGTAAAACAAGTTAGTGGGTGTCAGGAGCAGATGTAATTTGTCAGGCAGTCACTATGGAGTTTAAGGGACTAGAGAGCAGAGAGCAGGATAAGTGCAGTTGTGTGTTTCTTCACAAATACTGCTCCTGGACCTTTGTGTTTGTTCTGCTCTATTTTTAGAGTTTGAAATAGAAACTTCTTCTGCAGAGAAAATACCAAAATACAAAATAGAATTAAAAGCAAACAAGATTTTGAGCCTTTGATGAAATGTGCTGTTTGAATATTTATATGTCTGCATGTATGTATAGAGGAGGATGGAAATGCTTCCAATGACCGGGTCTTAATGCAGTATTTTTGTGACTGCTGGGGATAGCAAGTATGTAATTGTTTGAATTGCTGTTTGCAGGGTTGCTCTTCTCCCATTGTTGTAAAATTTGCAGACACGCAGAAGGACAAAGAGCAGAAACGAATTGCTCAGCAACTTCAGCAACAAATGCAACAGATCAGTGCTGCCTCAATATGGGGAAACCTGGCTGGTCTCAACACACTTGGACCCCAGTACTTAGCAGTGAGTTCCTGATTTGGGTTCTTTTCATCTCTTCAGGGTTTGCAGTGTCTGAGTGTCTTGCAGTGTTTAATATATTCATTTTTAGAAGGCTCCTGGTAGATAGAAGCTGGGGATTTTAATCCTCATTTTGTGGATGAGAAGGCCGAAATTGTGTTATGTGCTCTAATCTAGTCGGGATACATTTAAGGGAGCATTTCAACCCCAGTCACAGTAGCCCTAATGACTGGAACCTTGGGGTTTTCTCCTGCATTCTGTAGAATGTGCTTTTTCTTTATATACTACTGCCTCAATGTTTACTATATAAATGCCCTTTTCATGTCTATCTGATGACATAGTTCTTGTGTTCCTTTTCCATTTTCCTTTATTTCTGTCATCCTCTTCCAGTGAAACCTGGAACAGTACTTGGTACTGTCCAAATAGAAAAGATGATCAGATTGGAAGCAGAGTAAATAAACCCCAACAACAAAAACGAAACAACCAAATAAAGACAAACCCTCCAGAAAATAGAGAGAAACTACTCTCTTTAGCAAAAATGATGTAACAGAAAGTAGACTGCAGTTTCATTTTGGTTGATTTTGCTGGGTCCCTAAAGAATGAAGTTTTCAGAAACTGATGTGCTCTGACTTACGCGGATTGCCAGAGTAGCTCTGAGAACTGCATTCATGCAAAATAAAGTCTGAGGAACAGAAAAGGAAAATTTCATCTCATTCTTGGTGTGGTGTATAGTTGAAATGGGGCAATTCTCTTACTACTTTTTTAGTTTGGGTAGATTGGAATTTCTTTTATAACAACAGCTAGTTAATGGAGAAAGGAACTGTAAATCTCTAAATAGCTTCTGAGCTGAGGCTTGAAATGTCTCTCACATCTACTGTGCATAAGGAAAGTAGAGGAGGTTCCCTCTCATGGTGGCTCTTTGGTTTTGATAAGGCATTGCAATTTATCCCATGCTGGCAGTGTCAGCTGTAAAGTCTGTTTTGAGGTAGCATATCCTTAGAGGTGGCAATCCTGCCTTAGGTGCTTTGAATATAAATTCTCTCTCACTACTAATTCTGCTGGTTTTGTCTTGGTGTATTGGCTATAATTTTTCCTCAGCATTGATGCTGTTGAGTGAGGAAAGCATTGTGCTGTTGCTTTGGCTGCAATGTGATGCATGGGCTGCGTGGAGCTTCACTGTGGTGATGCTCTGGCTGTATTGTTCAGGGAATTCTCTTTACGCTTTGCTATGATGTGGTGCATGGGCTGCAGGAATTCATTTGTGACGGCGCTCTGGCTGTGGTGTGATGCAGTTTCTCCCAGAAGCAGAGCCAGCCCTCACTCTCACTCTTGTTTTGTTTTTTGGTGTAATGTCTAGCTTTATTTGCAGCTCCTTCAGCAGACAGCAGCTGCTTCATCTGGGAACCTGAACACACTGAGCAGCCTCCACCCCATGGGAGGTGAGTTTTTTTCCGCCGGAAGACAAATGCAGTGCCAAACAAGAGAACAAGGGTAGAGAAAGTAGCCAAAAGGCTGTAGGCATTTTAATCTTATTTGAAATAAGTAGTCCTGAGTTTACCGACTCCTTTGAAATCACAGGAATTCTCTGCTGCAAGTGTGGATGTTCCTTCTTAATCTTAGTTAACTATTGTCCCCAAGGTAAGTGGTGGTATCTACCCAACCTCTGGCATTTAAAATTATCTTCCCTTATGGATAGCAAAAAGAATGCTCTCTGTATTTGTTTTCATCCAAACAGCTGCATCCATGACAAACTGTGTTTTGCAATAGGCACTAATGCACATGTATTCAGTGATACTAGGTTCTTAGTTTTCCCATTTTCAGTGTATTTAAGGACAAAGCATGGAAGTTGGAAATACACTGTTGTTAGAAATGTGAGCTAGTCCTTCATTCAGATTCTTTTATTCATTCATTTGAATTACAGTTAATTGTGCCGTTGCTGTTAGGCAAATATCAGCTTCATAGATATGAGCCAAATTCCTTGCTGTGGACTGCTAGTCAGAATATTCACTGAGTATAGCAGTCCTGGGTTGGTTGTCCCTTTTGTCTTCACACAGTTGGCAATAATAAAACACCACATTACCTAAATTCTTCTGCTGGCAGAAAAATCTATAGTTTTGATTTTAATACTGAACACTTTTAACTTTTCAAATTGCCTCCTGGGCGTTTTATGGTGATTGCCAATATCACATGCCCTGTCTGTGCAGAAGTTAATCCAAAAGTGTCTTTGTAGATCTGATTTGTGTTGGCTGGTGCACCCATCAGTAACAATTACAAGCGTTTGCAAAGTGTTATATTTTCATTTGTAAGACTTTTGATTTATACTGGAAGTTGATTCTAAATTCGGCTTCCTACTTTGACTTCTTTCATGTTAGACCTCTTCAGAGCTCTTAGATCTAAGACTCTTGCAAAAAGCAATTTCTTTAAAAAAACTGTTTCACTAATATCCTGTGTGGTGGGGATCTATTTTGTTATGCACATGATGCTGCCTTTTCTCCCCTGTTGTGTCTGCTTAAAAACAAGATGTAATAAAGGAGAAAGTACAGCAATAAGGACTGGAGCAGAGGGAAGGGGATAACTAGCTGAGATGAGAAGTTTCCAGTGTAATTCTGTCTTCACTATTAAAAAAAACAGCAAACAAACAAATTTAAAAATTGAGAAACCAGATATATAAATAGCTTGTTGCATGGTTATTCCAAATCTGTGATTCTCTACAGAAAAAGTTGTAGTTTTAAGGTCTTGATAATATCTCAGCTGATCTCCTTTCTTGAAATTCATAGAAAGAAAAATTAAGTAGGTAATTAGATCCCAAACTATATCAGACTTTGTAGACAAAATTTAATCTCAATGCTGTTTGAAAGCAGATGGGAAAACAGTGTGATGACAAGGGGACAGGTGCAGTGTGCACATGACAAACTGCTTCAGTAAGGAACAAGCTGCTCTGTTCCTCATTAGCTCCAACACTTGCACTTTTAACCCTCTGTAGCACAATAAAAGGAAAATGAAAAACTTTTTGATTTTAACTTCATGCTTTTATGTTATAATGGAATCTTGTGTATCTAAATAAAGGCAGAATCCACTTGTTTTGGGAACTAAATTTGCCTAGGGAAACAGACCCTGCCGCAAAGAGAAAACAATTTAAAAAGTTAAAAAACCCAAACAAACTATACTAAAGGTATTAGAATTATTTTTGAAAATAATTAGTTTATACTGCATTGTCCCATTCTTATGTTGTCTGTTTACATGCTTAAATTACAAAACTGAGGTTTTAATTACTTGAGTTGTGTGCTTTGCTCCCAAGGTCTTACCAAGTATCCTAAAGATGAGATACCACCTCTGCTTAGGATGTTCTGATGTTGTTAAATTATGGGTGATTATTTAGTTTTGTTTTTAATTATGTTGGGAATGAATATTAGAGATTGTCTGAAGTCAGAGGAAGAGAGGAAGAATTGTTAAAGTAATCAAAGGTAGAGACAAAAAGATGGAAAGTAAGGGAAAAGTGAAGGCAAGGCAGAATTGGAAGAATGGGGCTAGTCTACCAAAGGATGGCTAAAATACAGAATTAAGGAGGAGATCCATTTTGATGATAATCCTATGGCAGGAAAAGAGGGCAAAATATAGTGAAACCAAATGGTTTCATTCAAAAACGATGGTTCAAGATGAAGGTGAGTCAAATGAATAAATTGACCAGTAAAATTCATAAACATGGGGGTCCCTTCCTCCCCCTGCAGTATTCCTTGCTCGCTACGCACAGCATGCCTGGAGGCTTCCTGTTTTCCTTGCCAGTGTGTTTGACCAGCCTACACATACATTGGCTGATCTGTGGTCAGGAGTTGCCACTTAACAATTGTCTCACAATTGACTGCTGGTTCTTGGCTGCCAGGGGGAGCAAACAAAACATGCTGATGCTCAGCTGATGGTGGGTTAAAACCATTACTTTGTGAGCGCTGTGGTGTGAGGCCTTTGTGAAAGAATTTGCAGTTACTGCTGTCCCCGTACAAAGAGCACGGAGGGACATGAGAGCAGAAGAAGTTACTGGCCTGGTGTCTAGGCAGGTTCTCTAGCTTGCACATGAGCTCTCAGACCCTCTCTTATGCTTTTGTTGACTGGAGAGAAAGAGCTTGAAAACTTCTGTACTTTGGAGTCTCCGTCTGAGGTAATGACTACCTGGCCTCTTCACGAATCGCACCTATCTGGCCAAAAAAAACCCTTTTAATTGTAGCAAGGAATTGTGATGTAGAAAAGAGCAGTAACTAGTATTAAGCCTGTTGCTTTTAAGCTCCTTCCCGTTCCTGCCTTGCAATGAGGTTGCTGGATCTGTTACCCTTGTGTGATGGTGGCTCTTACAGGAGGAACTCCGCATTCTTCCCTGTGTTGCAGGACTGAATGCGATGCAGTTACAGAACCTGGCCGCGCTGGCAGCTGCGGCCAGTGCAGCTCAGAACACACCGAGTGGCACCGCTGCACTCACCTCCTCCAGCAGCCCCCTGAGTGTGCTCACCAGCTCAGGTAAGAGACTGCCCATGCTGTAGCCTGACATGCATTGCCTTGGAAGTCCTTTCAGGACAGATGTCACCTGTTTTGTCTATCCCTTTTTGTCACTCTCATGTGGATCTTTAATAGATAAACAGTTTACTCGTAGATTCACTGGCCTCTGTTTAGGGTAGATATCTTTGCCACCAGCAAAGGCTTTTTTACCTGCTGTGTCTCTTCCGCCAAATGGTCAGATTAATTTAGAGTAAAAAGAATTTTTGAGGTCGTCATGAAGCGGAAAGGTAGGTGACCTCCTTCCAGTCATGTTTTTATAATCCCATCAATATTTGGTTTATCTGTGATTTTAGGCAGGTACTGTGGTAAATACACCCTGTTCCTCTCAATATGGAAACAGAAAATGCCTTTAGCATGAGGTAATGCATTCTGTGCACTAGAACAGTACAGTTTATATTCCGTTAATGAAGATAAGGATATTATAACTTCCTCATAAAAGTACTATAAACAGACACCTAGCACTTTTACTAGAAAGTAGCTGTCTAGAACTTAGTGTATGAGTTGCACATAAAAATCAGTATCTTCCTTTTGTGTGGTTTTTTTGTGTTTTATTTGTTTTGGGTTGGGTTTTTTAACTTTATTATGTATATTAACCAGAGATACTAGAATGTCCGAGTAGTGTTCTTTTGCTGCTTTATTGTTAAATGTGATCATTAAATGCAACAAGCAAAAAACGAAACATAAATTCAGTTGTGCTTATGGCAGACATGGTAAGTTTTTATCACAAATGAGGATCAGTATTCTACTCAGTTATTTCTATCTCATTTTGAGTTACTACTAAATCCTGGCATGAGAAGGGAGACCCTGTATTTTCAGGGTGTCAGTTTTCCAGCATCTCTGGCTTCTGTCCTACAGAGTTGACATCCTCACCTGTGATTGTGAGAGACCAAAGAGGGCTGGAGGGGAGGGGATTTTAAATTTCCACGTGTAGATTTTGAATTGCGTAGGAGGACCAAGGAGCTGGGCTAAGAGATTATAAAGAGATTACAAGGAAAAGCTGTTTAGAAAACCTTATGTCACATGATTGGGAGTTAAGCCATGGGTGCTTTGCACAGTTTTCTACTTAAAGAAATTCCCAAGGAAGAGTTTAGTTCAAAGAGTGTTCTGTTGCTGGACATTATTTACATAAGAACTTCGTGGTCTGCAATCCTTAAAAGATTGAAATTTTTAAATTTATCTTGACCCTCAGCTATGTATCCTATTCTATAATTAAAAACAAACAAACAAAACCAAACAAAAACCAGTGAAGAGTTCAGACTACAGAAGAGATGCATTTATAACCCATTAATGCCTCTTCATCATAAAGTAAGCATGAAGGTGAATATATCTGAGAGTTTCTCCTTTATTTCCTCATGCTTTGTCAGGTTACAATTTGCTGTGCTGGCATTTAGAACTAAGATTTCCTTATTGGCTGTCACGTCTAATGACTGCAGCAAGTTTGTTGTCTGTTTTGTTGCGGTGGAGAAAGGGGCTGGCAGGTTGTGAAGTTGAAATGTCAGATGTGCTAGAAAAAGCAGAGCCCCTTTTCAGAAGCATGCTGTGAAAGGACAAGGGCAATGGACACAAGTTGCAGCCGAGAGAATTCTGATTAGATAGAAGAATAAAACTAATGGCAAGAGTGATCAAGCTCAGGAACAAGGTGCCAGAGGGGCTGTGGAATCTCCATCATTTCAGAGACTGAGAATGCAATCAGAAAGGACCCTTTCAAATTCAGAGGTTAGACCAGCTCTGAGCAGACTACTAGACAGGATGATCCACAGAGGTCCCTTTCAAATGAAGTTATGCTACTATTGAGTGATTCTTTGGAATTGTTTTCCCCTCTGTGAATTTTGGCTGTTCCATGGAACTATGCAGGTTCCTTTTTCCTTGGTGAGAGACGTATTTGAGGAGTCTGTTCCATTTTTTATCATGCTGGTGGAGGGGCTAGGGGGTGGGGAGCAGCCCATTTTCCAGTACTTTCTGTGCTGAATCCAAATAACCTTCTGATGGTCAGTAATATCAATAAATGATCGTGTGTTAACAATTCGGTTGTCATGATGGATCATTTGTATTAATATCCTATACAGATGTATCAGTTCACTCTTCACAGGCTTGTAACATGAAGCAGGCACTATTGTATTGCTCTTTAAATCTAATTTCAAGTATAATTTTAAAGAGTAAAGATTAGCTTTGTTCAACAGAAATAAAAAGTTTTGGAGGGCATGTGGTCTGTAAGTTGCCACTGACATCAAACTCCGAAACAGTTCTAGTGCTTTTCCTTAGAGGTACAAATATGCTTCACCTTTTAAGGCTGTCCTCAAACTGTAACAAGGGGAAGCCTCAATGTGTACAGACACATTGAATCCCATGATAATTGTCTGTAATTGTACAGCTTTGTAACTCTTTAGTCTTTAAGCAAGCTTGAAAATCTATTTGCATTAATATTCATATGTGCATTCACTCTGTATGTATTCATATAGAAGGCTGTTGGACTCCACACAGAAAACATCTATCCCTCCTGAACCACACCTAGACCTTGAAGAATCTCAGTATATAGCAGTTCAGTACCATGTGTTAGTAAGTGCTTGCCTTGTCTGAGGGACATATGGCAACATCTACTGTGATAACCTCTTAAACCTAACTGCAGATGAGATGACTAACTCCTTGACTTCTCTCCATCTGTCATCCAAATGTTCACCTGATGCTTATTTGGACATCTCTCCTCAAACTGCATAATTGGTGGAAAAATCCAGACAGTCCTTCTGCATAGTTGCCTTCTTGATTTTCTTTCATCTGCACTGATGTTTGTGTCTGGGGAACTTGGAAGTCTACACAGTGCAGTTCATGGACTATGCATAGGTTACATGTCAAAATGGTCCAACTCAGAGGGGTTACATAACGTGATTGTGCTGTCTTCCTACCCATTTCAGACAATTTCCTTTAGATAGTTCAAAGCACAACTGTGTATTTTGATGTAGAATGGGACAAAGTAAAACTTCAACCTTGCTGAAGATCAGCTGCTCTTGGAACTGAACAGTCTGCTGCTGTTAGGTAGTTATTGTTGCACAGACCATGGCCATAGATAAACTCACTTAAGCTGCTAGCTCGTGAAAGGGGCGTTCAGGAAAATATCATAGAAGTATCTCAGGGTAGGAGTGTCTCGTCTGCCATCTTTTTGACTCAAGCACCAATAAGAATTGTCTGCTTCAGAGCAGAATAGAATGGTTGCAAACACTGAGATATATTTCCATTTCTGCTCCTTCTAAGGGCAACCTCAAAGGTGCAGCAAAGCTTAGATTATTTTCCTGGCCTTGGTGTGTCTCTGACAAAATTATTTTTCAGAGATAGTATAGTATTTCTGGTTTTACTGGAACTAATTCCGGCACAGTTCAGTCAGATTCATTGCCTGAATTTAACTTCTCTTCAGGTCATTGCTTGGATGCTACGTGACTGAATGAGGATAGGCTTACTGTTCCCTCAGTTTACCTACCTCCACAAGTTGTTACTTGATGTCCTTGTCCAAGTTTCATTATCTTTCTAATCATATATCTTTCAATATCTTTCTACAAAGCTGTTCTTTATTACATATTCAAATTTTCTGAAAACTTTAAGTATTTTCAGCTACTTCTGTTAGAGTTACCCTTTTTGACTAAATATAACTCAGTAGATAGATCTAAGAAACCTAACATTAGAAGCAAGAAAAAAACCCCAACAACCCACCAAAAGCTGCACAGAAACAATGTTAGGAATTAGGAATGGAGTAAAGAACATGTGTAAAATAATACTGGTTTTCCATCCCCATTGCTTTGTTCTCTTTTCTGATCTAAAATATAACACAAGAAAAACAGTAGAACAGAAATGATGACTAGAACTGTGGCACTCCTCCTCTATTAGGAACAGCCTGAAAAATAGAAGACTGACATGGGAGAAGGATATGATTACAGCCTAGAAATACATTAGTGTTGTGATGAATAGGGAAAAACCAGTCATTAGGTATTTCAAGAAAATAATTGCAGGATATCAGGTCAAGTTGTCACCTGATGATTTAAAAATAAAAACCAGATTTTTCTTAGCATAGTGCATGACCAAATTGCAGAAGTTGTACCTTAGAACATAGTAGAGTCCAACAAATTTGTGTTCAAATTGTGCTGAAATTAATGAATGAAAATCATAACTTTATTACAAAGATGCTGCCTTTGGCTGAAAAAATCCTAGATGCACAGATGGCTGTGTTGGTATATAGACCATGCATAGGAAGCATTCCTTTGTAATTGCCCTGTATTTGTGCTCTACTGTTGCTTAACTGCCTTTTGTCATCATCAGAAATGGGATGATGTCATCATCAGAAATGGGTCTTCAATTCCTACATACACAAGATAAAAAAAATACGGACAAGTCTTCAGTTTTCTTGGCATTTTCAGTATTGAAGCATTTCTTGTTTTGCCTAAAGAAATTTCTGATAAAGGCAGTTAAACTAAAATAACTGTGTGATCAGCTTTTTATAGTGGTTTAACTAAATTTATTTAAAATCACAAGCTTTTAAAGTAGGGAAGGTATCCATTTTCTCTCTCACTTTGTTCTCTAGCCTTTTTTTCCTTAGCTGCTACTATTTTATTTGGGATAGGTTGGGAGGGTTTTTAAATGGTATTCTCATCTGTCAAATATAGTGTCTTTTTGAATTATAAAGATCAGCAATGAAATGTTGCAGAAGCAAGCGATATTTTAAAATCAGGGTAACTCTATGATTTCTGAACTCTGGCTTTTATTCAGTCAGCTGTGCTATTTTTTCTACCAACTTGAGGGTTATACTGTAACTTGTTCTCTGCATTTTTCCAACATTTAATATGCTACTGACAGTAAGACACCAAGTCTCTCCTTTTCATCAGAGTAAGCATCTTGAAATACAGTTTGGGACATTGTCTTTCTATTTTTGATTTGTTAGGAGAGTTTGTCTAAACATGTACTAGAGGAGGTGTGTCATTTCTTCTGTTAGTACAAAAGGTGGTATAAATGCAGCTCTCCAGTTCTCGTGCTGCTTTTGTTAGGTAAAACTACTTTTGTTAGGTACAGCTTTTGCTGCGGCTTGTTAGGCTGTATTCCATTTATATAGTTCCAATATCCCACCCCAGCTGAGACTTTGTGCCACATATATGAAGTGGTAAACGTGTAGTGTGTGTGAAACTGCTTGAAAGATGCTAACAGTTCCTTTAAAGTTTTAATGGATGTATGCAGCATAATCGCGAATCACAGAAACATGAGGAAAACTGAAAATGCCTCAAATTCAGTTCATCTCTTACCCCCTTGGTCAAACCGATAAATTCCTCTTGAAAGGAGACTACAAGATGCCTCTACAGCATCAGTGTTCAGTATCTTTTAATTTTTAGCAGCCATAAATATTTTCTAGTGCATCTTGTGCAGTAAATTTCAACTTCTTGGTTAATAGCAATACGCATAGCTTTTCTCTTTCACTAGTGCACAAGCCTGTTAGAAAAACCACTGCTGTATAATCATAAAATACTATGCATTTCTTATTTTATCATGTCCATAAATCTTTGTAGATGACCTCAATTTCAACTTCTGTTTCTTTTGATATACCAGCTTGGAAAACTTTTTTTTCTCATGATTTTGATGTTGACTTCTGTAGAACTAACTCTGTAGAAATTGGTGGGCCATGTAAGCTGTTACTCTGCTAGGTACTGTATCTGTAGACTTCTCTTACTGAGTCAGTGTGGTTGAAGACAGTGCTGGAATAGTCAGTAGAGGACAGACTATGTATTTTTGGATGTACATTTCAAGACTTTTCTCAGTCCTAGCCCCAGCTGCGGCAGTAGGATTTTTAATAGCAAATCATTTAATGTGTCAAATTAATCTGGGCATGTGGTGTTCCTGTTCTGGCAGTATTGGAAAACCGTATGCTCAGCCTTCTTTAGTGTCCCTAGTATCTATGTTGCAGGTCTTTTTCACCTTGAGTGATGCTTCAAGGATATATGTTAATACATAGCAAGAGACTCTTACTTTAGGCAGCAGGAAACAGGGCATCACTGCTGGTTACCTTATGTTGAGAAACAGAGTTTAGCCAACATTTGTATAATGTCTCAATCTTACGTGTCTTACACTTACTGACATTATTATTGCTACAAAGAATAGATGTTATGATGAAGTAGAAACTTTCAAAAAATGTAGGAAGGGCTTAGAAAGTATAAGAAGTATGATCAATCAAGTGGGCTTGGGGTGGTTTTTTTACATAAAGTTTACTTTGTTGCCTGGATCTGTTCCTTAATAGTTTTTTTCTACTGGAATAACTTAATGAAGAAGTTGAATTATCAGGACCAAAAAAAATTAGTTGAAGTTTAATTATTTTGTTTTAATAGCAGGTTCCTCACCTAGTTCCAGTAGCAGCTCCTCTGTTAATCCAATGGCTTCTCTTGGAGCATTGCAGACGCTGGCAGGTGCTACAGCAGGCCTCAACGTTAGCTCTTTAGCAGGTAAGTTATGTGTAGTGGTTTTGGGGAATAGCTGATTACCATTCCTCAGCCTGTGCTAAGTCTCTGAGGTGATTTTTTCTGCTCCCTGCTTTTTGTAATCATGCAGAGTGTTTGAAGAGTTATTGATCTGGCTTGGTGGAAGCACTCAGTCATCTTTTATTTCCTCTTTCTTATACAGGAATGGCAGCCTTAAATGGAGGACTTGGCAGTGGTGGTCTCTCAAATGGGACAGGTAGCACAATGGAAGCCCTCACACAGGCTTATTCTGGAATCCAGCAATATGCTGCTGCTGCACTGCCCACACTCTATAACCAGAGTCTCTTAACGCAGCAGAATATTGGTGCAGCAGGAAGTCAAAAAGAAGGTAGGCAGAAAGTTGTAGGAACTACTTGAGAGGGGTTTTCAAAAGGGCAAGCTTAGCCCTTGCACCTACCTTATCTGCAGATTTTTTGTTCGGTGGCATTATTTAGAATCCAGGAGTTACTGAAGGTAAAGAAGCTCTGTGGGATGTTTCTACTAAGAGCTGCTCAAAGTAGTTTTTATACAGGACGTTTCTCGTGGGGTTTGTCTAATCTTAAGTGCTTCCTTAATCATATTCCTCCATGTTCTCAGAGGGAAGGAGATTATGAGTCTACAGCATGATACCTCCCACTGTCAGAGAATCAGATGTGGTTTTGTTAATGTAGTTTTCTTGGTCCTTCATCTCTTCCAACAGATACTTATGCCAGTCTTTTTACTCTTCAGATTCAGGTTAAATTTAATAAGTAGTGTAAAGTAATGTAGGATGTAGGAGTAAGTTTTCAGCAGAATGTAGCATGTTTAGAAGAGAATCTGTCGGATTACAAACAATGTGATTGTTTGTATTTTGTTTGGAAATTTACTTGGTTGCTTTGGGACCACAGGTTTTGCATAGCCATTTTTTGTTTAGTCAACATCTAGCACTCAGACTTACTGTTCAGCTTTCATTACAGCAAGTATCTGTGAACCAGTTGTAGCACAATGTGTAAAGTACAAACAAAAGTGGTGAGAAGGAACTAGAATTATTTGAGTGATCAATCCCAGCAAAGGGTCATGCTAATTTTTTCTGGAACCAAGTGCTCTGCAGTAGTGTAAATAGCAGTTTCATTGTTTTATCTAGAAAATTTGTCTTGAATGACTCTTCCACCTTTTTTTGTGCAATGGGTATATGGTATCCATGCTCTTTCTGAATTTATTTTCCTACTTGTTGTTTGAAGGTCCAGAGGGAGCCAATCTGTTTATCTACCATCTTCCCCAGGAGTTTGGGGATCAGGATCTGCTGCAGATGTTCATGCCATTTGGAAATGTCGTCTCTGCCAAGGTTTTCATTGACAAGCAGACCAATCTAAGCAAGTGTTTTGGTATGTTGGATCTACAGCTTCCTTACGAGGGGAAGCAAAGGGGTAGACACTGATCTCTTCTCTCTGGTGACCAGTGACAGGACCCAAGATAAAGGCTTGAAGCCTTTATGGGGGGGGGTTAGGTTGGATATTAGGAAAAGGGTTCTTCACCCAGAGGGTGGTTGGGCACTGGAACAGGCTCCTCAGGGAAGTGGTCACAGCACCAGCCTGACAGAGTTCAAGAAGTGTTTGGAAACTGCGCTCAGACACACAGTGTGATTCTCGGGATGTCTTGTGCGGGGACTTCAGTCATCTTTGTGGATCCAGTCCAACTCAGGATATTTTGTCATTCTATAAATCATTAGCTGTAAAAAGGTGGCTTTTTTAGTAATCTCTTTTTCAGTATATTGTCTAGTGTAGCTTTTAAGTAAGTAGGGAATCTCTATATATTCCTAAAAAATAAATAAATGAAACACTTCCAGCAATAAACTGTATTTTCAATGTGACTTTTTGCTTTTCCCAATTTCATACTATTGTGCCTCATAATTGTGTTCTGGCCCTAGATAATTCACCCGGAGATTAGCTCAGTTGGTTAGAGCATGATGCTAATAATGCCAAGGTTGTAGGCTCGATCCCCTTATGGGCCACTCACTTAGGAGCTGGATTCCTTGATCCTTGTGGATCCCTTCTAACTCAGAATGTTCTGTTATTATTATTTGTGTTTGCAGACTGTAAACCTGAGATAATTCCTCCTCTTCCTGTCTTTTCAATAATTGTTTGTGTTGCTCTCTATATTACTTAGTACATTATGATTATGAATTATTTCTATTAATATCTTTATATATAATTATTGTGAGTACCATATTGCATTTTTGTGGTGCTGTAAGCTCTCATGACTGTTTTTATAGATGGAGATTTATTATGATGGAATAGGAGAGGTGAGCCTTTCTCTATGGTTTTGATAGCTTTGTGTCTACATAATATCCTGATTTTTTTCCTATTTGAGCCAAAAGATGTGGACAATCTGATGCTTTGTGAGAACACAAAAATATGCTGATCATTCAGCTATAACACCTGCATATTATGGACAGGTAGACATTGACTGGAGTGGGAGTTATTCTCACTCCAGACATTGAGTGGAGGTATTTAAAACAGGTTCCTTCAAAAACCTGGAGAAGTTTATTTTCAGGATAATCTTTTCCAGGAATGATATGCAATCTCTCATCTGAGAGCACCCTACACATAATAGAGATCCCAGTGCTACCCTTCCTTGACAGCTATTTCACTCCAAACAAATCTGCTCCCATAATGTCATGAGGGTGATTTCAGTCTTGTATCTTTAATGAGCTTTTGCATCTGGATGAACGTTTTCCAGGTTTGTTTTTTTCCCAGGTATGAGTTCTTATAAAATAAACGGCAGTACTTATTTTGTTGATAGACTAGAAAATGTTATTTTAATTTCCTGAGCTGTGTATATCTATCCAAAGTTCCATAGTCAGAAAGCAACGCTTTGTTTGAGAGCCCCTAGAAGTTATTATGAGGAGTCTAAAACAGTTGTGAGCTTCTGAAAATGACACTTCATGCAAGCCTCTCTGACCTTGTGAGTGCCTGCATTTCCAGTTGTGAGTAGCTGTTGTGGGCAGCTTTGGTGATTTTGGGGTAATTGTGTGTTTTCCTTTCCTCAGGTTTTGTAAGTTACGACAATCCTGTCTCTGCGCAGGCTGCCATTCAGTCAATGAACGGCTTCCAGATCGGCATGAAGCGGCTGAAAGTACAGCTCAAGCGCTCCAAGAATGACAGCAAGCCATACTGAGCACCCCTCCCCTCCGGGACTGGAGTGAGAAGGATCTTCTGGTAAGTTGGAGAGGAGCGCACTTAGTGATTCGAAGCCCTAAGGCTGTGTTTTTACAGTCCTGGAAGCTGATCCATGCCTTCTATCTGGCACATCTTCCCTTGAAGACTCTGCTGCAGCCTCTGCTGAGAATCCCGCTTCGGATGGAGGACAAGTTTGTGCTTTTGTTTCCAGTGTTTTACTTTGGAGTTTAGGTGCCATATCGCTGAGGTTTTTTGTTTAGTTTTGTTTTTTTTTTTTTCTCCCTTATTTGAAGTTTGCTGTGTTTGTAACCAGTGTGTGTTGAGAAGGACCAATGCCAGCTCCTTGGGGGTGGGGAGAGAAGGTTAAAGGGAGCAGCAGAAACTGACACCACACTGCCTTGGGGTAGAGAGGAGAAGGGAAAGCAGAAATAACACAGAACAGCTGATGAAAACAAAGATGGGCAAGGAGAACAGAGTCCTGGGTGAGAAAGAACTGACTCCATGTAGCCTTTGTCATGCCCCATCCACGCTTTGAGATTTCCTTAACTGTATGCCAACAGTAGGGATTTAGTAAATCATCTCTAAAGCGGGAGATGGGCTAAAAGGGCGAACACATTAACAAGCCAAAGGAAAACTGCAGTGATTTTTTTTTTCTTTGCTATGTATAAACTAATGTTTATATAGCACCGTGAATGTACACAGCACTTTACGAAATTATTAGATAATGTCTCTGCCCAAAAAATTTCACACTCTGTCGACAGTGAAATATTAATGAGATGCAGTGAATTTCTCCATATATAAGAAAACTTAACCTATGTACTTTATCTAGGTTTTGTGGAAGGGTAGAGGCAGCTTAGTCTGGATGAATACATCTGGGTCTGGAAACAAGAAACTTTAGATCCCTGATAACCTGCAGAAATTTTTGATAATTTTTCTTCTTAACAGTTGATCCCATTCCCCATTTCTATGGAATAATGTCCTTTTTTTGCAGAGATTGCTATGAATTCCTTTTCATAAGCATAATGTAAGTGCTGATTGTTTATTGAAATTATAATTTCCTGTTTTGTTGGGGTTTTTTTGTTGAACAAAACTTGTGCAGTGACTTGGTCTAGTAATTAGGTGTATCTTTCTACTGCAGTTTTCCTTTAAGGTGGTGTGTACCAGTGCAAAACAGGCTAAACCAGGAGCTGCGGAACCAGAGTATTGAGCCATTCAATCTTTTTCTGCCTTTTGGTACAAGCTGTTATCTTTTATATTGAAGGAAAACTGAACACACCCCTTAACTGAACACACACTTCTTCTGCACACTAGTGAAATTGCTAGTGCAGTGCTAAGGGCCTTTGATATTCACTGGTTTTAGGGGGCTCAAAGGACTTTTGACACTCTGGCCTGAGCTGTTTCAAGAAATCAGTGTAGAGTTCCATTTTATAACCACCAAAATCCACCTCTGTCACAAGAGGAAGTTTACAATTTCTGTGTGTTTAACAGAAGTTCAATTTACCTCATAATATCTCCTTTTCCTTGTTTTCTTTGTATTCCTGGGTTGTAAGGCTGTTTCCCAGGGCACCAGCTAACACTGCAGTCTGGGAGCCAGCTGCTAAATGATGTGTGTGGGTCAGATGTGGGGTCAGGACTTTGTGTTCTACTCCAGCAGGAGGAGCACTAAACCCATCAAACCTGAGATCTCGGGTCAGAATCCTCACTTGTGTGCAGTGATCTATTGGGAATGTTGGGCATTTCCAGGGACTGGGCCCCCTGGGATCTCAAACCTCAGAATTACAAGGCCTGATAAGTAACATCCAAGGGGAGCCCTTTCCAATTGTTAAGACTGAAAATCAAACAGTTGATGTCAGTCTGTCCATATTGATGGCAGACAGGTAAATCTGTCAGTATTATTTAAATAATTTTGTGGTGGCAAAGTTTCAAAGGCCAGATTGCCAAATTTCCCAGTTATGCTGGCATGTGGTACCCTTCTATGTTAATTATTTGAATCTCTCTAGAAACGTAAACATACACTGAAGTGAACCATGTACACTTGAATTCTGCACCATAGGAAAGATGTGTCCTGGTTTTCTGAGAAAAGAGTGTTGGAGTGTGAAGGCCTCCAGGGTGATAATGGGATTTTTTTTATATATATATATAAATTATATACTTTTCAAAAAAAGGAAAAAAAAAAACTAAAAAAACATAGTTGGGAGCAACTGCTCCAAGTGCAACCTGCTGTAACCAAGAATGTTGTTTCTATTTTTATAGAAGTTTTATACCGCTCCAGGGTGGAGAATATTTATTACCTAAATTATTTCACTGGAAAAAAAGGCCAGGGTTTTGTAGAATCCTGAATGTGATTGTTTTACACACATAATGATGTGCATGATTGAAACTACTGATTTTCAGTGGCCTGTTTGCAGCCCAACAACTGCTAAACAAGGAAGATGAATGCTGTGAACCAGTGGAGGAGAGCACTGTGCTCTGGGGTCTCTACAGTCACTCTTACCTTCTTTGCACCCTACCCCACTGTACTATCCAAGACCTTTGTCCTGTTTTTCTTTTAACCTGATGCTCTGGCCTCTTGACTATTCATTGCAGTTGCCCCAAATTAGGTATTTTAGCTTCTTCATCCTATAGTGTGTCCTCAATACTGTAACTTACAGATCAAGCTTGGCATGGTTGCAAATAGGTGCGACTCCTATTAACTTTAGGAGATTGACCAGTTTACACTGTGGCTTAGTTTGATCAGTGACTCCTCCCAGACATAATCACCTTAAGACACCTAACTTGGGCTAGCTTTTGTGCCTTACTGGCATAACTATAAGTATTGCCAAAAAGAAAAAGAAAATTAATCTATGCAGGTTAAATTTTAAAAGATGTGATCCTCAGATGGTTTGAATCAATGCAGTTCAGCTCTCTGAAAGCAGTAGAGCTGCATCAGTTTTCACCAGCTGAAGATGTTGCCCTTCTTGTGTATTTGTTTCAGATTTCCCTTTCTCGGTGTATCAATGTGTATGTTGCCAAAGTTAATAAATGTATCAAGTTTGTGACTTGGGCAGATTTTTTTTCTGATAACAAAACTGATCAGATAAAGTCAACATTTCTGTGTCTGTTTGGTGGCTGCCGCTGATTGTGGGGATTTAGGCTGCTCTTGCCTTTCAGTCTTAAGCCAGTTTTCTTCCTCACTTATTGGCAGGAAAGTCTGGGATTCTGGGGACTTGGGGCTTTTAAATTTTATTTTTAGTTCATATCATACTCTCATTCAAGCAAATCAAATCAGTGTCAAATGCTTTATTTCCCAGATAGTAAAATAAGAGTTGGGTGAGTTCGAATGAACTGCAGAAGGTTGGCTGAAGTAGTCACATGGACAAAGTATGCTGTATGCTTAAAACCAAAGAACCTGATTTTCTACAATAAAAGCTAAAAGCACTTCTGATGAAGTAGAATTCCTTATTATGTGTGCCACCAGGAAATACTTAACATAGTTTTAGTTTACAAGGTGGAAACGATCTACTTCATAGATTTATTCTTTTTCTCAGGAGATATTTGATTTTACTGCTGTAATAAGGTGAAAGAATTATAGACTTAGTCTGATACTGCTTAGTGTCAGTACTATAGTAAATGAAATCATCATTTCTTCAGTCCCTAGATAATCAACAGTCCAAAATGTGATAGCTCTTTTTAGTTTAGCTTTTTTTTAGTACAAAGCTGGCATTATTAAAAAATTCCAGCTCAGAAAAATCTCACCGGCAAATGTATCTATCAGGAAAAAGCTTTTCACCTGAAAACTGAAAGTCACATATTATGATAATTCTATCATGCAAGCTGAATCTAACTGAACTGGTGATGGCAATGGATTAGGGAAGAACAACCAAGCAGAATGAAGTCGTTCCTATTTTATTTGGAAATACCTAAAACCAACTTGAATAAAGCAAATTGCAAATGAAGGGTGCAACTATGAACAGGTAAAATGCTTTGAAAGCTTCTTGTTGCAGACATTTAAACCTAAAGATGATTGATATCCCTGAGCTTACCTGCCACAAAATATAAAACACAGGAGGCAGAGTTACCACTATTGTGAGAATAAAACAAGGACAAACTGGAATAACTTTCTCCAAATCATTAAGACCTTGTCCAGCATCTCATGGTTCTGTTCTTATAGGCCAGTGTTTCCATAGGGCTTTGATGAAATTTAGTCTTTGCCCTCAACATAGCTGAGTGAAATATTTGAAAAATCCATATCAAGAAAATCCCTAGACAAATCAGACAGAGGATTTCAGTGGTGCATGCTTAGATGTCACTTGATTTCATGCTTCTTGTTGTTTCTCATGCCTCAGTTCATGATAAATTTGCCTTTCTGGTTTAAGAGTGAAATCTGTCACTTATCTGCAACTTATCTAGAGTATTTCTTGAAATACAGAAATAACTGCAAGAGTTGCATTGTACTCTGTTTGCTGGAGTTGGTTTAAACTCTGTACTAAAGTCCTTTCCCTTTA
Source organism: Ifrita kowaldi (assembly GCA_013398055.1). Classification (NCBI taxonomy): domain Eukaryota; kingdom Metazoa; phylum Chordata; class Aves; order Passeriformes; family Cinclosomatidae; genus Ifrita; species Ifrita kowaldi. The sequence goes on along the minus strand of VZRS01010169.1, from coordinate 331,181 downwards.
TTGGAAAGCCTGAAAAGCAAATTAATCTCAGCAGTTCTGATAAGAGGAGTGTTGCTGATTTAGTAGACAATGTGTTTCTTGTTGCTTTGGAATGAGAATGCAACACTTGCTATTCTCAAATTATGTTAAATAATATGCAAATCTCACCTTGTTCTAGTCTGTAACCAGAAGCTTTGAGATGTGCTGAAGATTAAGGCCACAAACAGGAGCTAAAAGGGGGTTGGGGGTGTGGGGAGGTAGAATAAGAAAACAATCTGCTTCCCCTCTCCTCTGCCTCCCACTCTCATCCCAAAATGTTCCTTGTCTCTTGCAGCTCACAAGCTGAGGGGAGGGAACAGAGATATATATGTCACTTAATATAAGAATTATTTTTTTATAAACTCTTTAAGAAAATTTCAGGAAACACATTTTTTCTGCTCATCAAACTGGCAACAGTGACTGTAGAGCTTCTCAGAGCCCAGAATCTCCTCCTCATGAAGCCAGGGAGCTGAGGGCTGTTACATAAAAGGTTGGGAATGGAAAATCCCTGTGCAGGTCTAATGGTATGAAAAGTGCTCAGCTAGGACAAGTCTTAACTTGCAGTCAAGTCTTAAGGAATTCTTCTCTGATGTGTGGGCTTTTTGTCTTGTATAATCTTTTTTTTTTCCCCTTTTCCAAACCACCCACCCCCAGTTACATGGGCTCCTAGGGAATGAGAAGGGACTATAGCTAAAGGAAAGAACGTGGATTTGCTGGGCTACTACTGCCTAAGATCTTCCCATGTTAGAGTGCAAGAAAAGTCTCAACCGTCAAACCACCTTTGAATCCCTTGTGTCCTCTGTCTTGTCTCTCATGGTCTCAGTCTCTGTGGGCACATGTTTGCCCTGGAGTCGTATTTTTTGGAATCGGTCTCCTGGGGAGGGAGCTTACTCTGTTCTAACAGAGGTAGTGGACACACTGGGCACGGGGCAAGGTGAATGCATGCTAACCAGTGTGTCACTAGGCTGTGGAATGCTCCACAGACCGGGTGCTGAGAGGGAAATCCAGGCCTCTGCTTCCATTTGGTTTCTGGCAGTTTGATGTTTACTTGGTGTCCTTCGTGTACTTTGACTTTTACTTGTCCATCGTTGGCATGTGCTGCCCTTCCCTGTCAACTCCCTTCCCCAGGAGATCTCATTGTACAGTGCCCATTCTTGTTCTCTCTCTCCGTGTTTGGATGTACTGCTCTGTGTAACTCAGTGGGTCTCCCTCTTTCTGGTTTGTTTTTTTTTCTAGATTCCTGCCGTTTGTTCATCGTTGTGCCTAAAGCATGTCGATGTGGCGTTCAAGTACATCGTCCAAATCCTTGTCTCTTCAGCTTCTCTGATGCTTGAACTCTCACCTTTGACCTTGTGTTGACCTTTGATGCTGATGTGTATTTTTATTATGTTTCTTTTCTTTTTTTTTT
>VZRS01010169.1:312866-329743 GCA_013398055.1 Ifrita kowaldi | reverse complement strand
TTTTTTTTTTTTTTTTTGTGCTGCCAAATTGGTTTTGCTAGAAAGACTGCTGAAGGGGAATATTTAAACTTGCATTTGAATATAAAAGAATTTCTATTTTTCTAGACCTTCGTAAGATAACCACTTGATTTTGTGAATCTGATTCTTTGTAATTTGTCTTCAGAGCAGCCTTGCTAGCATACCTTGTGGAGTATTTGTATTTCTGTGAACATACAGCCAATCACTTTCTAGGCTTAGTTTTTTCTGTGTGCTTAGTTTTAAAAACACAGTTCGAAGAAAAAGTCAATTATATGGTGTGACTCAATCTTTCAGGAGACTTCCTAGTCACATTTTGCTGATCTGGTTTCTGTGCTTGAGGAGACAGCATGTGTTTTTATGAGTTCAAACTTGTGACTTGAAGTGGCATCAACAGAAAACACTTGAGCTACATTTTCCTCTGATTGTAGCTACATTTTTGCCCTCGCATTTACTGATTTTTTTTTAATTATTATTATTATTTTTATTTTTTCCCCTGCTTCCCTGTGTGATTATCAGTCTGCAGTGAAAATTTGATCAAAGTTGATGTTGTATTTTGTTAAGCTCTGGCATGCTTGGTTTTTTTTGTAACTACAATCTCCTCAGCAAAATGTGATGTTTTTGTTTTAATCTTTCAAACTAAGATAGTGCCCAGAAATGTTGTGCATGTTTCCTGCTGTTTTCTTCACACCCTCGTATATATCACCTTCACCTCTCTGTTTTCTATAGTTTGTGCAAAAACTGAGCAATTTAATGGGTTTCAAAGGTATCCTTTAAATTGGTGGTTTTGGTATGACAAATATCTGATCAGAAGCCACCTGAGGGCATCTACCTGTGCACTTAGACTGTCTGCCTGACAGAGCACCTGGACCTTGCTCCATTTCCAGTGCTGTCAGAAGCTCTGAGGGTGCTTGGTTGCACTGTTCCCCTACTGGAAGTTTTGGTGGAAGGGGATAGCTTGGAGCAGGAAGGTGGGGGAACTCACAATATTTCTGTTTCCAAAGTTATCCAAAGCTAGGGCTCATTTCAAACACTGAGCATTTTGTCCAAGTCAGGGCACATTTCTGTGAAGTCCAGCCCCAATCTAATACCATCGGTCAGAGCTTGGTGGCAGGATTCTGGAAGGATCTAGGTTAGCTCATGAATTAAAGTGTTTTAAATATCCCAGAGAAAGCATTTGTAACACTGGTCCTACAACTGCTGGCTCTTTTCCCAAATGACAAGCACAATACAACAGCCTCTGAAGCTGTTACCTGAACAGGGTACCATCCCCAGCTCTCTTTTAAAGGGCCTTAGCTGGGGAATCTCTGCGGAGATTTTTTAGTTTTTGTTTCGTTTTTAATTGGGTAATGAGCTGAGCAGTTTTTCTGGCTTGCAGGATGAACTAGAACAGGTTACTGCTCTCTGGGTAGCAGGCTTCCCCTGCCCTACATACCATCTGCACAGGTAGAAACTGGGAAGTAGCTTCTAGATGAAGGCACCTGAAGAGTGTGTGCTGTGATGAAGTTTCAGTCAGAAGCAGCAGCAAGCTAGTGTAGGTATCTTAACAGTTGAAATAATGTGAAATGGAATTCCAGGAGAAGGGTTTTTTCTGAGAAAACAAGTAGACTTTGATTGGATAGAAATCCTAATTTTGTCCAGTGTTCGGGATAATGTAAAGATGCAAAGATTGTTTTCTATCCTACTCCTGAGTTGGTTGAGGATACTGTATTCCCAATAGGTATTGACCAGACTTGTGTAGACAGTCTTTAATCTGCTGACAAAACAGAGCAATTTGAATATGGTACATGTACCTGGGAGTGAATCGTGAGGCTGAATGAAAAAGGGTAGAGACTCGTTTATTTGGGAAGTAGGGTTGGGGGCTGGCTGCTGTTAGTCCCACAGTCTGAATGCACAGGGCTGTGCCGGGGGGCACTGATACCCTGCAGTGTATGGAGGAACTGCCAGTACGTTTCTGTACGTGTGCATTTGGTTCCGTAAGGAACTCTGGGGAAACCTGTGGAAAAATATCTGAAGAAAACCAAAATGCCAAATGTTGGGTGTTTCTTTCCTTTCTTCTTTCCTTTTCTTCCTTTGGTTGTTTTAATTGTTCTGTGGTGGTTTTAATGGATTTGAGACAGTGGAGCAGCAGCTGCCTTTCTGATTTTTGGCTGCTTTTTGTGAATAATTTAAAAAGAAAATTTACATTTTGGAGACAAACCTGTGGGCTTTTTTATTGGTACAAACATTGTATTTAACACTAGGGGTTTTGTACAGTTTTTTGCCTTTTCTACTAGAAAACAATGTAAAGTGATTCACAATGTGATGAGAAAACAAATTGCCACTATGACCAAATGTAGAGTCTGTTCTGCAGTTAACGGGATTTAATCAACTCGAAGTCGTGGTTCAGTCGTAGAAATGCTTTTCTTTATCTTGTTTGAGCTGTTCCTTTTTTTCTTGTTTTGATTTGCAAAACAAAATGTCTCTTTGTGTGAAATTGTATTGTACTCTGTAGAGAATTACAGATTTTACTTTAATGGTTTAAAAAGCAGAGGAGCGCGTGTTGCTTTTCTGATCTGATCGCAGAGTTTGTGTAGTGGATTTAAAAATGAAAAGATTTGTTACAAGTTTGGAACAAGCGAGTATGTGTTAAAGGAATTTTCTTCCTTTTGTGTGTGTGTTTTTTTTTCTTTTTGTCCCAAAGGGCAACTTAAAGCTGTTTTAATTGCACAGACACACCGACAACAAGTCATTTTGTATATGCCAAGTGTGGTACCTTCCTTTGTTTATTTGCTATTAAACTGTTTGAGAAGAGTCCTTGTGTGTTGTATTTGTGTCTTAAACTTGAGGTTCTTTCTGGGTCCAAGTGTGAGAAGATGAAGAGAGAGATGAGAGAACTATTTTCCAGTTTCTTAGCTGTGAGCCACAAAAATTTTCATGGCCCAATACCACTTGCTCCAGATGTACAATATCACCTTGGATTTTTACTTCTGTGTAGATGAGCTACTTTGAGTAGAAATGGGAAAGGTTTTCTGGTTGATGTACCTCCATTTTGTAGCATTTGACAGCCAAGTCCCCTTTAGATACGGAAAAGCTGAAGATCTTGGATAATGCAAATACACGCAACATGTGGGAGTGAGGAGTAGGCATATCCAGCCTCACCGAACTGGTGCCACGTAGCCACTTGGCTGTCCATGCACTTGTGCTTCAGGGTGTTTCAAGGGCTCAGTACCTTGGGCATAACAGCAGCCCTCAGCTCTGCAGGAGCAGCACAAGTGTGTGCTGCTGTGTGGGATTAGAGAGGCACCAGCTGATACCGCTCTCACGAGCCCCATACTTTGCCACCGCCTCCTTCCCCTTCCAGGAACACAGCCAAGCTTGCTGAATCTGTCCTGGTTCTGCAGCATCAAGCTATCTGCAGCCCCCAGTGCTCCTGGTCCCACAAGTATTACACAGGGAAACCCCGAATGGATCTGGATTACTTACTAGTGATAAGCAAAGGCTACCTGCTTTGGTCTTAGAACTAAGATATCTTTACAACTCATTTCAAATTAATAAAAAGTATTTGGTGTAGCCAAAGCATAATTCATTTAGAAACCTGCCACAAGTTTGACACGAATATTGCCTCTCTCAGAAGGAAAGTACCACAATGGCCATGATTTTGCTGCATTTCTGAAAGCTCCTAAAATTCCGTTATATTATTCCTTCCTTCTGCTGTCTTGCATCTTGGAGACTTGCAAGCATTTTTAGGGCAGCTATGTTTCTCCTGCATGTCCTTTTCCTGTGTTATCTGGCATACTCTGTTTCACCCCATCACTTCCTACATGATTGTAAATCTGAGAGCATTTGCAAGCATCAGGATTCAGTGCTGCATTCCTTGCCCTGAGCACACCAATTGCGGCACGAGGCGTGGAGCCACCTGTTACAGACTGTGCTGGGATCCCTGCAGTTAATTTGCAGCTGTTGAGAAGAGAGGCTGGAGGGATTTCAGTTCAGATACAACTTGAGGCGAAGGATGGAGAGAAACAATTGAATCAGAAAAAGGGGTTGTTTAGGCAGAATGGAAGATTCCAGCTTGTGCAGAAAGTTCACTCGCCTTGTCTTACAAAATCAAAGCTTTTCAGCTACGTCTTACAGAACTGACACCGGATCCCTTTTGGGTCTGTGGCTTTTTTGAAGGCTTTTCCTTTAATTTAAAAGGCCACTACCAATCAGTACACAATCAAACTACACCTAAGAGCCAGTGTATTAATCTCTGAAAATAATCAGCATTTTCACATGAGTTGTTATATTTATCAGCATTAGTAGGAAATACACAAAGTTGTAGATGAAATCCTGATGCTGAATGTTTTAGGAGAAACCTTTTTCCTCTCGCATCCACCTCCACCTTTCACTACTTGTTTTGACTCCAGTGTTCCTGACTTTACCAGCCATGTTCCACTCTCTTCATACGGCCAGGAGTCACCGCGGGCATTATGAAGAGCAGTGGGGAAGAGGAGAAGCAGGTCAGTGTGGTCACTGAAGAAGTGAGTGCGTGATGAGCCACACTGCATGTGTAGCTCTGCTGCATGACAGGTAAGATGCCCTAATTTGATGTTGCCAAGCACCATTCAGGCTCATTTATTTGCAGTTCCTGAGAAGAAACTGTGGATTGTTTACTGTAGAAACTGTACCTGAATCCTGTAAGAATTAGAGCTGTCTTGAGGCACAGACAGATGCCATTGCTTTTTTTGAAGTAGCACAGGCAGTCAGTGTTGATCTTTTATCCCTCCTTATTTAGGCAGCTGCAACTGGGCTCAGAGTGGTATGTTCCATATCAGAGCACGTTCCTGCTTTTTTGAAAATGACCAGTTTGAACTTGATGGATTTAGTCCTTATTTTACTAGGGTGTTTTTATCTCAACAGCTGAGTTGCAAGTTGATTCCTAAGACACTAAGCACTGTTTCATAGTGCTCAAGAGCAAGGAGGTAAAGTGAGGTTAACAAAATGCAGGGCAGATCGTTTCCTGTTAGATGAGTTTTGTCAGGCTGCAAGGTACCCTCTTTTCACTTTGGCTATGCTGTGTGGGAAAGGGAGCAGTGCTTTGCTGAAGTGGTCCAAAAGAACCTCAGGATGAGTTTGAGTTACAGGCAGGTCACTTGTGGAAGGTTAATTTTACAAAGTAGTCTGATCTTCCAAGAATTACACAGTTTTTGTTTTCCCCATTCTTGAGCCCTGCTTGATTCTGCTTTCCTGACCTCTAAACTTCAAGTCTAGAAATCTGAATGGCCTCACCATTATCAATGGTTTCCATGGGGAATGAAAGGGGATTTCCTTCGGCATCTTGTTTCCATCCCATCACCTACACCCAGAGAGACATATAAGAATTACTGCAAAGAGGAGAGATTTTTTTGAAGTTCCAAATCAGACATTTATGGAATTTCTAAAATCTATAAAGTACCTAGCTAATCATTTTAACAGTGCTGCTGAAGGGATTTTTGCACATTAACCAGCTGTGCCTCACCATTAGTTTTCTTCAGCTTCTATAGATTTTTCCATAGTTTCTACATCCAGAGTTTGAGAGTACACATAGTCTATGCTGAAACATCATCTAGCACATCATCTGTCTTTGAAAAACAAAGCTAAATTAAATAATGTAAATATCACAGTGTATATGAGCTCCCAAAAGAGAATTGGTCTTACTGTAGCAAAACTCTTCTACAATTTAAAATGTTTTTCTTTTTGAAATATTTTTCTGAGGGAATTTTGGATAAAGGTACAGATGTAATCTCTTAAGATCATGACTGCTATGATGTAAAGCCTCTAGGTAGACTGTCATTCCTTATTTGTGTCCTGCTTTCCTTAAGGATATTTATTACCTCATGAAGGCTCCCTTGGGTTTTTGTTGACACAGACCAGGATGGTCTGATTGGTACCCTTGGAGGTGATTCTGTAGATATTTACCTTTGCTTGGGAAAGAACTGCCACCAAATTCACCTAGAAGCAGAGAGGCAGCTGGAGACATGACTGCTTTTGCAGGCGGGTCTGTTAAAACTTCAGATTGCAATTGCTTCTCTTTGCCCTGTAAAAGAATCACAAAACTGGTTCTTGGAACTTCTGCATCTGAAAAACATTAGATATCCCCGTAGCATTCTCCACCTGCCCCCCTCCCCCTGGTTTGGTGTATCTTCTTAGGAAGGACAGAGTAAATCTCTAGACCACCAAGGCTGCAGCCATTAAAAACACAGTATGTTGGTGAGAGTATGAAACTTGACTCCTAGAGGAACCAATCTGATTTTTTCAATGGAGTGTGGGAGACATAAAGCTATCTTTTAATGGGGCTAACACTTCTCTCCTGCAACCAAAAAGCGCAGATATCTGTTATTCTGTGTCTTTATTGTTATTCATCATAAAAGATCAGCAAGTTCTGGATGCAGAACTTAAGCGGTGCCTTTGACAACTTCTGTTGGAAACCTTTGGAGGACTGCCACAGGCATCTGATGGCAGGGAGCAACATTCAGTCAAGAACCAAGGTTTTCAGGATGGTTAGCTTCTTGTCCCTAAAATTAGGAAATCAGTGGCGTATTTGCAGCAAACCTGTGACAGAGCTGACCTATGTCCACAAAAACAGTTAATGATGCCGGCTGAGGTCCTCAAAAGGGAGGCTGAATTTCGTGCCTAGCAAAGTATCAAGTACATTGTTGCAAGTGTAACACTGCACATGTACACACTGAAGTTGCCTTGTTCACACCTGACTTTTTAAGGCATGTATTTTTCCTAAAGCTACTATTCCACCTGAGTCCGCTCCCTCCCCAGCTACCCCCCTGACCAGCAGTGCTTGTCTAAGGGGATGACCAGAGAGAGAGGAAAGAGACAGCCGAGGCATCCCGAGGCTGTGACTGCAGCCGATTGTCTCTCCCTGGGGTATTTATAAGCTGCATACTGGCGGGCAGGGGTGGGCAGTTGGCACCGTGACCTTGGGAGCTGGGGAGCCTCGCCAGAATTCCTGGGAGCCACGTGAGCTGGACTGGCAGGAGCAGCTGCGGCCAATGGGGAGGAGAGCAGCACTGGCTGTTCAGATTGAGTTTCACTCCTGTGGCTTGAGATTTTTCTCTTTCTCTCCCTGTTGTGCTTTTCCTCTTTGTTTAGGGGATTGGATAGACGAATGCACTGATGGAGCCCTAGCAAGCCAGATGTTTGCCTAGTGGATTTGGGATTCTGCCTTCAGTGCTGAGCACACTTCTTGCCATTGCCTACCACAGCTCCAGCCCCCTGATATGGCTGGGCTTTTACGGCTCTGGGCCTTCTGAGCACACAACCTGCCCTCTTCTAGTGGGGCATTTTACGTTGTGCTCTCTTGTAAGCACATCCTTTTTGCTATCCTTAGAGGTTAGTGTATGAGACTTTTTAATCCATGGGAGATGGGTCAGGACCAGACAAAGCAACAGATAGAAAAAGGACTCCATCTTTACCAGTCTAATCAGACCGAAAAGGCCCTGCGAGTCTGGATGAGGGTTTTGGAGAAGTCTGCGGATCCTGCTGGCAGGTTTCGTGTTTTGGGTTGCCTCATCACTGCTCATGCAGAGATGGGCAGATACAAAGACATGCTGAAGGTAAGGTGAACTGGAGATGAATGCATGCCGTTGTGTCGCGCCCACTATGGAACGTGGCTGGAGATCAGAACCTGAAGGGAGGGGGGTATTTGTGTATAACAGAAAATACCAGCTATTGAGAGCATGTTCTGGGCTGCTCTAATCACTGTGCTCACCAAGAGCTCCAGCCCACAAGATACACAGAATACAATTTTTTACTGGGTCTGGTTTGTCAGGATTCCTGGGTTATTTAAGTTCTCCAGTTAATCATGGGAACTTTTCTTGATTATTTCCCACATACAGGCACACCATGTTATCAGGCTTCACGAAAAGGTACGACAACAGGGCCTTTGTCCACTACAAGCTGTTTACAGTGTGAATGTCAGCATAAAAGGAGAATTCCAAGTGAATTCTGTAGAATAAGTATCAATCTTGTGGAGACATGTCTGTTATCTTGTTCAGCTGCTGGCTGATATCTAATACAGATCTTTCATTGGTGTTTTTTAATTACAATTATTTGCTTGCAAGGGGGCTGATTAAGAAGGAAAAGAAGATGCTGTTTTCATGAGGTAATTGAGACATGCCAGGTGTCTCACAGTTGAGTTCAGAGAGCAGCTCCCAGTTGTCAGGACAGCATAGAAGAAAGAAAGAAGGATATGGAGCTTGATGGAAGAGTGGTAAAAAGCAGCCGAAGTTACATTTCAAGTGCATGAGGATTAACAGTTTAATTAAATGAACAAAAAGAAGCTGGTGTGTGGATCTGAGAAGTAACAGGATGTATATAGAGAGCAGCAGGCAGCATTTGGGAGGGCAACTCAAGAATCTGTAAGACAAGGCAACAGGATGTTGTAATAGTCTTGAGAAACTATCCCAGCCTGAAATAGGGTCTTACTAAAGGGCTTTGATATTCTTGTCCTGATGTTTTGGGCTGCCTCTTACTAGACTGGTTATCATTCAGCATTTAGAACAAAATGTGAAAGGGTGTCTACATCTCATTGAAAAGTTTTTGGTAGCTCTGTTTGGAATTGGAGTAGGGAGAAGGGCACATCTTAGTGGTAAACCCATCCACTTGTCAAAGCCCTGTATTGAAACCAAATACTTAGGATGAAGAAGAAAGGAGAGGTATTAATACAATTGGAAAACACTTGAAGAGAAACAATTCTGTTAAGAGGTGTGAAATTAAGTGGTGGCAAAAACAACAAACTGATTGGGGAAGAAAGAAGAAAAAAAGGTAAGATGTAGCTACCTGAAGGAAATATTGAAGACTTCATGGAGGGGAAAAAAAAAGGCAAAGGAGTGAGCTTAGTATACCTGAACATTAATTTGTTATCTGAGAAGAGATCAGAAAATGGGGTCAGAGTAGGTGAATTTTAGTTCTTCACAGTATTAGGAAGGAAAAATGGCTTCATTCAAACTAAGGATTTTATACAGCAAGTGATCAAAGATAGAGAAAGGAGAACTTTAGCAATAAGCCATTGAGAGAAGAAATAACAGGAGAAAAGGGGTCAGAAATAAAGGCATGAAATAAAAAGGGATTTAAGAAGGGTTGTGATGCTCAACCTCTTTTGAAGAGAAAAAATTACTTCATACCAAGAAAAGAGGCTGTAGCAATCAGGAAATAATGAAGAACTTGTGCAAAGTTAAGGGAATGTGAGGAAGCATGAGCTAGGGCACATCACTGAGTCCACACAGCAGCTTTCCTAAACTGTTAAGGAAGCTGAGAAGATAATACAAACCAAACATACACAATTTATGGTTGGTGAGGTTTGGGGGTTTTGCTTTTTTTTGTTTCCAAAGAATGTAAAATGTTCTAGAAGCCTAAATTATTACACGTAGCCACTATACAAAAAAAGGAAGTAATTGATTCCCTTGGAATTTGCCATCCATAATCCTAACTGATAATGTCTAATGAAAATTTCTAACTATTTACCTTTGCTACTGGTACTAATTCAAGACAGCAGTGTGCTTGGTTCATCACAAAACATTAGTTACTGCTTAAAAGAGTCTGCAGCCTGAAAGAAAGAGACTTCATTTAAGAGAACAGTATGCAACAAATCCTGGAGGTTACAGAACTAAAAGTGTCAAGATCAAGGCTGCAATTTATTAGTAAAAAAAATCATTAAAGAAGTAGCTTACTTTCTTCTATTAATAGAGTACTTTAATAGCTTAGGAATGCCAGAAAAAGTGGGATACATTACACTGAGTGAAAGAAAACTGAACTGCATTATGACAAATGTTTCCTGCTTCACCAGCTTCTCTTTAGGGCCATTTAACAGCTTTTTTCCCCTACCTGCCAGCCTAGTTCATCTCCCCTGCCCAGAGACTGTGTGGAGAGAGGGAGAGGTTTCTTCAGAGTCTTCATAGGCTTTTTAAACCACCAGATAACTGCTCAGTGCGTATGATGCTTCTCCATGTGCTGATGGCCTTGTCCGCCCTGCTCAGAGATGAGCCTCTTCTCCAGTAGAGAAGAGCACTACTCTGTGGGTCTTGAGCTGTGGTTAAACAAACTACACACTTTTGTAAACACTGTCTTCTTTGCTTAAAGTTTGCAGTGGTACAGATTGACACAGCACGGGAGCTGGAAGACCCAGATTTCCTTACAGAGAGCTACCTAAACCTGGCTCGCAGCAATGAGAAACTCTGTGAATTCCAGAAAACAATCTCTTACTGTAAGACATGCCTGAACATGCAGGGTACCACTGTGAGCGTGCAGCTGAATGGCCAGGTGAGCCTCAGCATGGGCAATGCCTTCTTGGGCCTCAGCATTTTCCAGAAGGCTTTGGAGTGCTTTGAGAAAGCTTTACGCTACGCACACAACAACGATGACAAGATGCTGGAATGTCGAGTCTGCTGCAGCCTCGGGAACTTCTACACCCAGATAAAGGTACAGTAACCTAAGGGACAGAAGGGCAATTGTCCCACGGATTCAGGAAAGTGTTGGAAATCACGTGAATTTCAGCCTGTGTCTTTCCTATTGGAAGTGAAGTACTGAGAGAGCCCTGTAATCTAAAATCCCTTTGTAAAATCCGAATGGAGTACTCTCCTCCATAGTGAGGATGGGAGGACTAGTGTCATGTTTATACAGCACAGCAGAAGCAGCTGTGAATATGTGCGTTGAAAAGATCAAACATAGCTTCAAAGAAGATCACATCAGAGACACAGGGCTGGCAGCCAAAACTCATGGATTCTCTATTTCTACCGCTATTGTAAGCAAATAGCTGCCAGGAAGCAGCTGTAGGTAAAACCAGGCAGGGACTGAGCACGGGGCTGATTTGCCAGTTCTAACTTCTAGTACAAACAGCAACAAGTAGGTTGTTCTCACCAAGTGTCTTGATTTTGTCACTCATAGAAGACTCATCACCTGAAGTGTGGTGACCAAAAATAAAGAAAACAACATTGTGTTGGATACTTTTCAGGTGTGAAATAAGAAGGGAGAAAGGAAATTTGAGGAGTTGGGGTTTCCTTTGTGCATTGTGGAGAATTTAAAAAATATGAGGACTTTTTCACTTCTGCAGTCTCATATAACTTACAGTTTTAGATATTTAGATAAGTTTTACATAATTATTGTAAAATAAGATTTATTTCTAACATGCTTTTAATGCAAAAGAAAATGCTTAAAAATGAAAATGTATTATTCCTTTTTTGTGAATTTGATGAGGCCATGATTCTTAGTTCCCATTTCCTGCAATGAGGGATAATGAGTTTCTTGGAGATCCCAACTCACCGTATGGAGAAAATGAAGGCTCCATGTAGATGTTACAAGCAGAGATGACGTAAGAGCAAAGAAAGTTTTCAGCCTTTGCTTATAGAGGAGGGTAAATGGGTCCTGCAGAATAAAGTTAATGGCATACTACATAAAATTCATTTGCTGGGTCATTGCCCCAGTGTCCTGAACCCAGAGAATAATATGAATTCAGTATATGGCAATTCCACCCTTCACAGTTTGATATCCACCGAAATACTACATGTGGAAGAGGAACAGCACGAGTTTAAAGATGTACAGAAATCTGGTAGCTTTTGCGGTGTTAGTAAATAAAAAATAGTTGGACTTTTTCTTCTTTCCTTTTTGCTTTATTTTTGCTGTGACTGCTGTCTGTGTGCTGGTCTGCCTTACAGGACTACGAGAAAGCTTTGTTCTTCCCATGTAAAGCCGCTGAACTGGTGAATGATTACGGGAAGGGCTGGAGCCTGAAGTACCGTGCCATGAGCCAGTACCACATGGCCGTGGCCTATCGGAAGCTGGGGCGCCTGGCAGACGCCATGGATTGCTGTGAGGTACAGGGTGCGGGCAGCCGCGGAGCTGGCGGGGGCTCTGCCAGGGGATCTTGCCACAGGACAGGGAGCAACAGAGATACCATGGCATTCACACTTGACTGTAAATCCTCCTGCTGCCTTCCAATCTTTGAGCTGTGGTTTCCGCAGCCCAAAGGGCATCAAAATTTGGGTCTGTGAATAGCCCTTGGTTAGGAACATGTGAAAAAGATTTGCCTTGCCTTAAAAGATGGTGCCATTTCTTTGAAGCTGATCTTTCAGTGGCGAGAGTGTAGAGTGCCAGTCTTGCTGTTTTGAACCAGGACCAAGCTCGTCTACTGACCAGAGGCAATTTCTTTCAGGAGTCCATGAAGATTGCCCTGCAGCATGGTGACCGGCCGCTGCAAGCACTGTGTCTGCTCTGCTTTGCAGATATCCATCGCAGTCGCAGAGACGTGCAGGTACAGCTCTTTCCTGCTAGGAAGGAGAGAGGGAATAGCAAGAGGGCATGAAAAGCAGATCATAGCAAAACATGTGTTTTCCTCCCTGCTTCTGCAGACAGCCTTCCCTCGGTATGATTCTTCCATGAGCATCATGACAGAGATTGGAAACCGCCTGGGCCTGATCCAGGTGCTGCTAGGAGTGACTAAGTGCTGGATGATTCAAAAGGAGCTGGACAAGGTCAGTTACAAACTTGTTTCTACAGAAGTTTATTAGACAAGATTAGAGCAGTCTTGTACTGCACTTTGATGAGGGTACAGTTCAGAAGAGACCTGTATCCCCCGCCTTGGTTCTACCAACAGGGTCTGTGCTTGTACAGATACATTTCTCTGAATGGTCTCTCTCAGCCAGGAATTTGTTATAATGGTAGGAACATCCATTCTGAGTCAGACTGCTAAGTTACAGAATTGCCTCATTAGTCAATCCTGATGACTTTTAAGCTCTGCACTGAGAAACCAGCACTGGAGGAAGGAAGCCTTATGTTCTGAAATAGATTCCCCTGCCTACTTTTTAGTTATATGACTAACCTTATTGATGTGCTAGTGATGTTTAGACAGCTCTACAGCTCCACCATGTGCTTTGCCGGCAAATGTGGCATAAAATTCCTGGAGAAACTTTGAAGGTCTATAAACTCTGATGTGAAACAGAGAAATGAGAGCAGGAAGTTACTTGGGGATAGGCAGCCAGTCAATCTAGAACAAGGGAGTGAAGTTACTTATTCTGAAAATGCTTAGGCAGTGTGTATGTGTGTTAAAGTCTAGACTGCACTTAGATGCACACATTGCACGGCAGGAACATTACTCAGCCACAGAATGAAATGCTCAAAGGTTAGCCCTGAACTAGCTCTGAACAACCTGGAGTTCCTGCACAGTGCCACATCAAGATGCTGGTTGGGTCTAAATATGATGAAGTTTCACTCTTATCGCTCATACTGAGACACCAAGAATTTTAGCTTAAATGAAGCATCCCAGATATCAGGATGGCCAGTATATGTCTGTCAGAATAGACAAGTTCAGGGTGCTGTCAGCATCTGAGTGCCTCCATCAGGGAATCATTTGGGTGAGACACACCATGCAATCTCAGTAAGTAAACACAATGTTTGTTAGCAATGGAAGAAGAAACGGTGGACTCGAAAAGTTTGCTCAGTGTCAAAAGAACGGGACAGGACACAGCAGGTAGGCCTCTGCAGGAGAGAATATTCAGAGCATTCATCAAACCCTTACATTCACTGACTCCATCTCCAGCCACTGTCAGCCTCTGATATCAAGCAGCTCTCACTTGTGAGAGCACGATGAGGGCTTTGCACAGAATTCTAATCTCACCAAATCCCACAGGAGAAGACAGTGGAGGAATCTTGTATTCTGTTCCAGGCATAGAGGGAAGTCTGCCCTCCTGGGTCAGGGACCTTATGTCTGTTGATCAAATGTGACCTCCTTAGATGTCACATCCTTGAATACTCACCCAAGCCTGTTCTTCAACTTGCCAGTCCCAGTTTCCATTTCTCATGCTACTTATCCCTACATCAGTTACTTAATAAAGCAATCTGCTAACTTTCCACTTTCAGATTCCTTGTTTTTGTCCTAGCTTCCTCCATCTTCACAGTCTCTTTGGCCAGTTGGTCTGTTCCATTTGCATGTAATCAATGCTATTGCAGATCATTCCAGGCTGCTCACAGTTTGCTTGCCCCCGTTCTTGTGCAGTCTCATATTCCTGTCCAAGACAAACTGTCCCCTGGACTTGTCAACATCTCTTCCCCTACCCCACATGCTTCACTTTGATTCTTCCTGAATCAAATTCAGGAGTTTCCAGTACACACTCAGTCTTCCTAAGCACAGTTCTCAGTTATGCTCTCCCTGCTAGCCTTCAGTTCCTGCTTCCCTCTTACACCATTTCCTTATCCTAGGCTGTTGCTGCCACCACAGGTCTAATGCCATCTCCTTCTGCATTCACAGTGCATTTTTGCATCTCATCTGGTCCTCTCCTCCTACAATAGCAGTAATGCCAAATTATAGGGTAGAAATTTTAGAATGTTCCTCCTGAAAACTACTGCATCACAAGGGAGACTACTTCTTCTTCCCCCTGGACAAATAGGAAGCAGATCTCAATAGTTCTGGAAAAGAGAGACTAATTATCAGAACAGCAAGGAACGCTGTGACATCTAAGGGAAAGTAGAGACTCATTTGGTATGACAGCTGCTATGCTAAATATTTCCTTCAGATTTAAAAAATGGATAGCAGAACACTCCTACATCACACCCTGTGTAAGTGAGGCAAGGGGGATATATGAACAGCAGGGAAAAAATGGATGAGTGTGGTGTATGGGTGCTGGTAATCCCTTTCCTCACCTCTTGTACAAGTGAAATTGGAGTTGCCCAACAATTATTGAGCCTGCAAGGTAGGACAGGGACAAGGCTTGCTTTGCTTGTGCTCCATCCCAGCCCCAATGAGCATGTGGGACTGAGTTTAAATAAGTTTGTATTCTCTCTGCTTGGGGACCAGGCTCTGCCAACACTGACACTGTGTGTCTGGAACAGAAATGTAGCTCTTGCATTACTTGTGGTCTTTCAGAAACCAACCTTTTCTCATGGATTAACTTTTGGGAGGGGAGGGAAATCTGCCAGAAAGCTTTCTTGATTCTCCAGAGTTGCAGTGATGCTTGTTTATCCAAATTTTATTCTGTATGTCTTTAGCTCTTTTTGTTTGTAATTCTCACAGGACATTCACATGAGCCTGTTTTTTATATATTTGACTGAGAACTAACGACAAGTGCTCTCCATTCACAGGCTCTGGAATGCATTGAAAAGGCACAGGAGCTGGCAGAGGGACTAGGGAACAAGGTAGGATCCTACAGCTTCCTTTCAGCACTGTTCATAGTCTTGTGTCAGGCAACATAAGAAGTCACACATTGAAGTATCCAGAGTTCTTGTTGCTCATTAGCATTCCTATTAACCAGTGAATGCCTGGGATTTGCTTTGTCATGAAGTGTTTGGTTGTGGGCAGTTGCAGAGATAATCATCAGTATGCAGGTCTGAAAAATGACTGAGGAGTCACAGTGGGATAGGCAAAGGGGAATGGGAAGCAGCGAAAATGGGGTATGAAACAGAGAACTAGAGGATTAGAGGTCTCTTCTTAAAAAACATTTTTACCCTGAGCAGCTGCTGAACTGTGTGCTGGCTGGAGGCAAAGGAAAGTGAAATACACTGTATGTCATGGGTGACTGTATGTCATGGGTGGCTCAGGGAAACCATAAGTGGAAGAGCTGCTAAGTGTCTCAAACCTTGGTGTTACCTTTTGTGACACAAAGAAGGGTTAATGGCAGGAAGTGTTGAGACCTGCTGATGTTTCTCCAGCTGGCTGATGGGGCTGTAGCATTCCCACTCCTGTTTCTGGTCTGTGTTCACCCTGTGGTTCACTTTTCTTATGTTTCTGTCCTTCACATGCAGCTTGGCCTGCTGAAGCTCCACTGCCTGTGTGAAAAGATCTATCGCACAAAGGAGCAGCAGCGAGAATTGCGTGACCATGTAGTGAAGTTCCATGAATGTGTGGAGGAGATGGAGCTGTACTGTGGCATGTGTGGAGAGTCCATTGGGGAGAAGAACAACCAGCTCCAGGCGCTGCCTTGCTCCCACTTCTTCCACTTGAAGTAATTAGTTGGAAGTACTAAATATTATTGTCATGACATTAGTCATAGGAAAGAGCTGCTTATGCCCAGAGTAGTCCTATGCATGCTGTTCCCCAGGTCTTTGTCTTGATTACCTGCTTACCTTTGCCTTGATCCTGCCTTGCAGGATCCCACTGCAGTGCTAAGAGTCTCACGGCCTTGGAGGGTGAGATTCAGCCATCATATCCATCACACTCTCACTTCTGTCCTCTAAATGATTGTTCACTGATGTCCTCACTTTGTACGTGGTCAGCCCAGTTCACAGATTCTTACTTGATTCCTCCTGGGGAATCAGTTCTTCCCTCCCAGGGGCAGTTTGGAGTTTTCCCAAGTCCCCTCACTTTCTTCCTTGGCTAGTGGCACACAGATGAAGAAGTTGTTCAGCCTATTATCATGCTACTGCCATGAAAGAAGTTAGCTCTACCACCATTTTATTGTAGAAGAAACATGAGCGTTACAAAACACATTGATCTGAAAACCAGGAATTTAAAAACAAAGTCTCACACTGACACCAGAATTAGGATGAAACCACTGGGCAGTGAGAGATGCCCGATAAGCTCTGTGGACTTGTCTCCAGCAGTACAGGAGCAAACTTCCGTAGAGAAACCTGCGGAAGTGCCTCCGTGGAAGGAATGGGAGAGATCCAATCTCTGCCGGTGGCGGGAGGGCCCACGGGGAACGGCTTTGTGGTGTACAACAGCCGTGGAGCGGCCCTAGGGGAGCCTCCGGCCGCGGAGAGCCCCCCGACCNGGGCCGTGGGGCCGGGGCCGTGGGGCCGGGGCGAGGCGCGGACTGGGCCGAGGGTGACGCTGCCGTTGTGCTCCCGCAGGATGGCGTCGGCGAGGAGGTGCTCAAGATGTCCACGGAGGAGATCGTGCAGCGCACCCGCCTCCTCGACAG
>VZRS01010169.1:294728-312861 GCA_013398055.1 Ifrita kowaldi | reverse complement strand
TAATTCTGGTGTCAGTGAGAGATGCCCGATAAGCTCTGTGGACTTGTCTCCAGCAGTACAGGAGCAAACTTCCGTAGAGAAACCTGCGGAAGTGCCTCCGTGGAAGGAATGGGAGAGATCCAATCTCTGCCGGTGGCGGGAGGGCCCACGGGGAACGGCTTTGTGGTGTACAACAGCCGTGGAGCGGCCCTAGGGGAGCCTCCGGCCGCGGAGAGCCCCCCGACCCGACCTCCTCCCTTTGCAGGTGCCTCCAGACCAACGGGACCCGCGGCTGCCCCAACTGCCGCCGCTTGTCGGTGAAGCCCGGCTACGTCTGACCGCCCGCGGGGCTCGGCCGGGGACTGACGGAGCCGCTCCCGGGCCCCCTCAGGCTGTGCCTGGCGGGGGCCTCCTGGGCCTTCTCTGCGCGGGGCCTGCTCAGCTCGGCCCCGCTCCCTCCCCTCTCCCTCCTGTGTACGGGCACTGATTGTAATAAAGGGTTTCCCCCGGACACCGCCCCGTCTGTCTNGGCCGGGGAGCGGAGCCGGGCCGGGCCGCCCCCCCTTGGGAGCTCTGTGCTGCTGGTGTTCGGGGCGGGCGGGTTAGCACAGCCACGGGGACAGCAAAAAATTAAACACGATTAATTGACAACGGCAGATTGAGGAATACTGAGCCGCGAAGATAGGGAAGAAGCACTGGAAGAGTGTGGACCCGAGGAAGCTGAGGGGGCGGTTGTTCGACGCAGCCATGGATGCTTTAGCTAAAGTTACACAGGCCCTCCCTGCCTCCTAGGCTCAGGGTAGGGGGAAATCTGTTCTGCGGCCTGAGTCAGGTAGGATCATTGGGTAATTCAGGTTGGAAGGGACTTGAGCAGACCTCCAGGCCAAACTCCTTCTCAAAGCAGGGTCAGCCATAACCCAGGCTACTCAGGGCTTTATCCGGTTGGATCTCGAAAACCTCTAAAGACAGATATTGCACTGCTTCTCAGGGTGTTCAGTGCTACTGCTTGACAGACCTCTTGGGGATAAAGATATGCTTTGCATACAGGCTGAGCCTCTCCTGTTTCAGTCTTTGTTATTTCATCTGTCCATTGTGTACTCCTGCGAAGTGTCTGGTTCAGTCTTTTTGACTGAACTTTATTTTTTTCCCTCCCCAGAGGTTCTGTTCTCCAGCTGAACAAACCCACTTCCCTCAGCTGTTTCTCACAGGGCCCATGCTCCAGTCCCCAGCCATCTTGGTGGCCCCATGCTGAACTCAGTCCAGTTTATCAATGTCTTTGCTGTATGGGGGGGCCAAAACTGGACCGAGTGCTCTAGGTAGGACCTAAAAGTGTTGAATAAAGGGGACTGAACACTTCCCTCCATCTACTGCCTACAGTACTGCTAGTACAGCCCAGGATGCAGTTTGCCACCCTGACACCCTTGCTGTCAGGGCACATTACTGCCTCCTGTTCAGTTTATTGTCTTATGGAGACCCCAGGGCCCTTTCTCAGCCAAACAGTCACCAGCAGGTGTCATTGCAAGCTGCACTTCCCTCCCTGGTGCGGGGCTTTGCATGTGTCCTCGTATTTTGTAAGGTTTCTGTGTGACAGCTCTGCCCTTGAATACAGAGACTGTGCCTCCAATTTGGTGTCATCTGCAAACATGATGAGAAAACATTCCATCCTCTTGCTTGTTCATTCATGAAGATGTTAAGTAGATAGACCTCTCTAAAGATAGACATGTTTTGCATAAAAAAGCACTTACAAATTTAGAATAAGTTTGCTGCCCAGTGTTAGCAGTATTGAGATAAAATATTTCATAAATGCTACAGAGTATCTTCATCCTATACTGCTTCAGGCCCCACAAGTAATTCTGACTCACTTTAAAATTATTCTTTATTATTCTTTAAAAACAGTAAAGGTAAATATGGGTCTTATTTTTAAATTGCAGAATACAGGAAGGAGTAGAAGTAGCCTTCTTCATTTTATATTTAGAGCATTATAGTTGCAAAATGTTTGTCAGAACCCTCCCTTCAGGCAGTTTTCCTGGAATGTTTTCTATGCTGTGTTTTATTAAATCAAATTTATTACGTTTTTTTCATTTTTATTTTTAGACATATAGATATATATCTATATACATAGATTCTGTATTGGCTCCTGTAACAGTTCTGTCCTGTGAATGTGTTACAGCACAGTACGATGCTTAGGCATAAAGACTTTTAAAAAGATAGTTTCTTAGTGAAGAGTGGATTTCCCAGTTGACAGAATCACATACACCAATTCAGGTGTGACCAGTCCTCCTGAGAGCTCTTAGTGCTCCAGTCACTTCAGTGGGGATCACAAACTGTGTTTGCATGCTGTATGACTAACCAGGAAAGGGAGGAAAAGGCCTGTTGGTGTCAGTCAGACAGCACTGCAGACACCTGTGTTGGGTACATTAGTGTTGGGTGTAAACTGTTGGATGGGGAGTACAGAACTTATTCTCCTAGAAGTTCTTTTTCCTCTTATAGGTAGTAGGGTTGTAGAATCATAGAATAGTTTGGGTTGGAAGGGACCTTTAAAGGCCAACCTGTGCAGCCAGCAGGGATGTCTTTAACTAGACCAGGTTGCTCAGAGCCATGTCCAGCCTGGTCTTGAATGTTTCCAGGGATGGGGCATCTACCACTTCCCTGGGCAACCTGTTGCAGTGTTTTACTATCCTTATTGCAAAAAAATTCTTCCTTATATCTAGTGTAAATTTACTCTCTTTAAGTTTAAAACCCTTACCCCTTGTCCTATTGCAACAGGTCTTACTAAAAATTCTGTCCCCATTTTTGTTACAAGACACCTTTAAATACAGAAAGGCCACCATGAGGTCTCCCTGAAGCCTTCTCTTCTCCAGGCAGAATCCTAGAATGGTTTGGGTTGCAAGGGACCTTAAAGATCATCTAGTTCCAACCCCCTTGCAAAACATAACTAAAGATAAAATAGGTGTGTATACGGAGTTACTTATGTATCTGTATATATTAAAATATCACAACCAAACCCCAGCTGCCATATCTGAGCCATATTGTTATGTAGGTCACACTGCAACCCTGTACACTGTTGCACTGATTAGGCTAAAGCTACCGAGTGACACTGGGAAAAAATTATTTGGGGTTATTGATTAGTTAGAGACCAGAATGGACTGTGTAGCCTTGAGTCCTAACAAATCTTGGCTAATTTGCTGGCTTTGTTTTTTTTTTATATTACATTTCCCTTTATTCCTCAGACTTGGATTTCTGTAACTGTTTGCTTATGATGTATTAATTTTATCTTGCCTTTTTCTTTCTTCCGTGTACCAATTGCAGATCATGAAGAGTGAGGTACTGAGAGTGACCCACGAGCTCCAGGCCATGAAAGACAAGATCAAAGAGAACAGTGAGAAGATCAAAGTGAACAAAACCCTGCCATACCTTGTGTCCAATGTTATTGAGGTGAGAGTGGTTGCTTACATAGCAACGTGAGAAGTGTGTACAGTATATAGTGGGAGGGAGAAAGGCAGGGAACTCATCAGGGATTCAAGACATGGAGTATTCTCAGACTACTGATGCTGCAAGAGCCAGGACTTTCAGGTTTTTCTGTTGGTTTTGTTTGTGACCTGGACTTGCACTTCTCTTGCCCACTTGTTGTCTGGGTTGTTCCTTAGGCTTTGGGTACTGTTCATCTGTACCTAACAACCATCAGAGGGTGACACAGCCGTGGAGCATGTGAAATTGGACACATGCTCTCTGAAACGTGCAAACCAGCAAATGAAAGGCCAGGGCTCTGTTACTCCATCACATTCTTTTTGTAATTCAGTACTTTGATGATAGGAAAAATAGCTGATAGTTTGCTATTTTTAAGAACGGGATTGGTTTGTACTACTGTTTTAAAACTTAATGAGCTTAAGCCTTAATGTGAGCTGCTGTATGGGAGCAGGAATCAATGCCATTAGCTACTACTTTGTTCTGAATTTTGTAATGTCTTTCTATGCACTGTTGAGTGCTGCTTCATGAGGAAAGGAAGAAATCAATTTTTACAGGAGGGCTTTAATGCTTTCAGGATTCTACTGCTGATGGATGGTGGAAAGTGTTAGTTCTTCCAATGCGTGTATTTTAGAAGCATTAATCCTGGGGTCATCCAGCTAGCCTGGTTACATTGTCATGAACTCTTCCACCCTGGTTTTCAGCTTCTGGATGTTGACCCCAATGACCAGGAGGAGGATGGAGCAAACATTGACCTGGATTCCCAGAGAAAGGGCAAGTGTGCTGTGATCAAGACCTCTACACGTCAGGTAAGACCCGTGTGCCCAACCAGGTGAGAGGAGTGATGCAAAGGACCTTCCCCTAGTACATGTGGTTTTGCTTACTTTGATTTCTTTTTTACAGACATATTTCCTGCCTGTTATTGGGTTGGTTGATGCTGAGAAGTTGAAGCCTGGAGATCTGGTGGTGAGTGATTCTGCTGTGATAGTTAGATATGATGGTGGCCAGAAAATTGCGTATGTCTTGCTTTTAAGAAAGGAGACAAATCTGTCCAGATTTCCCCAAGACCATTTCTCTACTAAAATTTTAACAGAAAGGTATTATGGGTTCAGTTAGTTTTGTAGTAAAGAAAAGCAGTTTGGGGTGTGTGTCCTTTATACATACAATTAGGTGCTGAAAGTTTAGAGATCACTTCTTAAGTGTTGTAAACCCTGTCTTTTGTATTGTAAGTAAACTGAACCACTCTTCTAAAATGTGGTAGGTTAACTGTGGCATTCTCCACTCTGCCAAACTGGGGTGATTTGATGAGTGCCAGTGTCAAAGCTGGTTATTACTGCATCCTTGAAGTCTAGTAAATCAGTTTTGATTGCATGTATTAATTGCTATATGAGGGACTTGTTAAAAGCAAAGGACTTGTGTTTACAGGGGGTGAACAAAGACTCTTACTTGATCCTGGAGACTCTGCCTACTGAATATGATTCACGGGTGAAAGCCATGGAGGTGGATGAGAGGCCCACAGAGCAGTACAGTGACATCGGGGGGCTGGATAAACAAATCCAAGAGGTGATACTTTATGTATAGTTTCTGATGTGACTGTGGACAACAGTCTTTCAACTTCAGCTCAAAAGCAGACAGCCTGGATCTGTGGAGAAGAATGGGTTTATGTATTAATATTTTTCTTTTGTTGTAGCTTGTGGAGGCCATTGTCCTGCCAATGAATCATAAGGAGAAATTTGAAAATTTGGGTATACAGCCACCCAAAGGAGTCCTCATGTATGGACCTCCAGGAACAGGGAAGACACTTCTAGCTCGAGCATGTGCTGCCCAGACCAAGGTAAAAGGAACCTGTGGAAGTGTGTGCTGCTGTAGAATAGTACCTGACAAAAGAGTAAGAACACCGCCAGGGGAAGAGGGTCATACACACAAACTGGTGTTACAAAGGCTGAGATTTTCCTGTCTATTTGCTTGCTTGCTTGTTTTAATTAAGGGCTTATAGTACTCAGAGCTGACCCTATTGAGAAATGAGGCCTAGGATTCTCTTTCACTTCCCAGGCTACGTTCCTGAAGCTGGCGGGTCCACAACTTGTGCAGATGTTCATTGGCGATGGAGCGAAGCTGGTACGCGATGCTTTTGCTCTTGCAAAGGAAAAAGCTCCTTCCATCATCTTTATTGATGAACTGGATGCCATTGGCACTAAAAGGTGAGCTGTAGTCCATGTTGTAAACTTCTTGGGAGCTGCCTAGCAGCCTCCTTTGCCTGTGTATGTGAGCAGAGCCTCTTAAAGCATGGCCTACTCAGAGTGTGCAAATGCTGTCACAGATGGAAGCAGTTGCCACAATCCTTGGGCTCAGGAGCGAAGTTCGTCAGATTTGGGATCTGTCTGATAGTCTCCTGCTGTATAAAACTGTTTTCTGATCAGTGCAGCAGGCACCTGGAGATGTTCACCCTCATTTACGACTTGGGCCTGGACAACATAAGCCCCATTCAGCTCTAAGGACTAAGTAAGTCTTAGATGCTGCTGACAGTTACTCTAGTTGCAGTCCTCATCACAGTAGGACTGTAGTTAGAAGGAAAAATCTGGAACACCTCGGCCAAGGAGCGTGAACTGCAGTCATTCTGTGTTTTGATGTGCTTAAAAACATAGGGACAGGGTGGTCAGGTTCACACTCATAGTTTTACCCTTGTTTCCCCTCAGGTTTGATAGTGAGAAGGCCGGTGACCGGGAGGTGCAGAGGACCATGCTGGAGCTGCTTAATCAACTTGATGGTTTCCAGCCCAACACACAAGTCAAGGTTGGGAGCTAGGAGGGAGTGCTGCTGAGGTCCAGGGCCCTCTAGCAGGGGATGGAAAAACGATGTCCAGGGAAGAAGCTTGGTGAATCTTTGGGGAGAAGAGGCCTGTCTTCCAGGTGCCTCACACTGATGATCCTACTCTACTTAGGTGATTGCTGCAACCAACCGGGTTGATATCTTGGACCCAGCTTTGCTCCGCTCTGGACGATTAGATCGGAAGATTGAGTTCCCAATGCCTAATGAGGAGGCCAGAGCCAGAATTATGCAGATTCATTCACGCAAAATGAATGTCAGGTATGGCCTTCTGGGCTATGTTTGTCACTCACAATGATCCCTCAGAGCTGAGAAGTGGTTTGCGGTCACCTATTGGGAGCTCACCGTGGGATTGAGGAAACTCGCTGTGCTGCTTTTTCTATTCAGTTCATGCTCTCAGAGTTTTTTCCCCTTTGCTCTTATCAGCCCTGATGTGAACTACGAGGAACTGGCTCGCTGCACAGATGATTTCAATGGAGCCCAGTGCAAGGCTGTGTGTGTCGAAGCGGTAAGTATTCCTCTATAGGAATAGCACTGATGGGAGGGAAATGTGAAAGCTAGCATGGAGTAATTATTTAGAACTGGTGTGGTGCTCACATTCCCTCTCTCAATACTGTCTCGTTGGGCAGGGGATGATTGCCCTCCGCCGTGGAGCTACAGAGCTCACCCACGAGGACTACATGGAAGGAATCCTGGAGGTTCAAGCAAAGAAAAAAGCCAATCTGCAGTACTATGCCTGATCTCTGGCCAGTCAAGGTTGTGGCCTTGGCAGAGGACAGGAGCAGACTGGACTGTATCACCTACTTTCTGTCTGGAAAAAATAAAATATTTTTTCCCTTTAAAAACAAATCCTTGATGTGTTGGGGCTGTTGCTCTTGCTTGGTGGTTCTACATCTGTGTGAGGGAAGCCGAAAGCCTCCTGTCCACAGTGCCCATCATGCTGCCTTTGGACCCTCCTCCAGCTAGAACTGGATTAAATCCTGCTCTGCTACTTCTGCATGAGGACCAAGAGGTTATACTGCAGTAAGTGTACTGTGACGTTGATGACCTGTAGCTCAGCCAGCATCCCCAGTTCTTGCCTGTGCAGCCAGTGAACAGCCTACAGCTTTGTTAGCCTTGAAACTAATTTTGCAAGGGTGATCACATTTCGCACATGAATGATGTTTTAACTTTGTCAGTTGAACTTAACTCATGAAGCTTTAACACTGTTGCTGGTATGGATATGAGCTCTCTGGTCAATCAGTTGGGTCATTAGTCATAAAGAATTCGAGGTTTCATCCACTGAGCAAGTCTTTCAGTACTTTTAATGCCAGTTGAGAATTACAACTTCCATTTAAAAATTACACTTTTCATAAATACACTGACTTTAGCATTAAGTATCTTACATGCCACTGTATTGTATTTTAAATACAATGTAAACATCTCAAAATGCTGGCCATCTCATCTTTACCTGTGCAGTTTTTAGACACTTGGGAGAGGGGCAGGGATGTGAGAGGAAAAAAAGAATAGATGAATGAAAGAAAAATGCACTCCAAAGTACTTTGGCTGATGTTCCTGAGTTAGCCTTAGTACTTGTGCTGGTACCAAGGTCCTTAGTGCTCATTTTGGAGAGGGATCTTGTTCCAGCAGAACAGTCGTGTTCTCGACACGCTGCGGTCGGGGCATTTGACATTGGAAGGAGTTGAGTGGAGAACTAAACAGAAGCCACACGTTCCTGAGGAAAATACACTGTGGTTCCTTTGGACACTAATATTAGAGGGGGCTGTACATCTGCTATTTTAGCAGTACTGTTATTTGAGCTCAGGGAGAATTACTCATCTCCTTTCACAGAACAGGAGTTGCACCCACAAGTTAGTTCAGAAGTGAAAGTTGATCCTGGCAGCTCAAACTATGATATATTTTGAGAAATGTACCTCTGGTGGAATAGTTAAAAGCTGCATGTTGCATACATCTCCCCATTAAAACAAGGGTATGTATGTTAGCCAAGTTAGTAACCCTAACTGTGTAAGAAGCTGAGAAAAACTTTCCTCTGCTTTCCCTAAGTCCATAAGAGTTTTCTTGGAGTCTTGCTGCTCAGTTACAGCTAGCTCCTTTTGGAAACAGTTTGAGTAGTGAGTAAATAGCTGAATCCACAGCACAGAATAGCACAGGTTTCTGATTTAAATAAATACTAAGAATGGGCTAATTCTTTGGCCTAAACCTCAGCTTAGATCAAGGTTCTTTTGGGAAAGGATGGCCTGAGCCAACACTAGACATGCCTGTTGCAAAAGTGTTCAAGCCAACTTCACTTAGCTCCTTGCCCTAAATTGGGTCTGAATTACACAGACCTGCAGCAATAGAGTTGGTGCGTAAACATCCCTTACAACTGGACAATAACAGGACCATGGAGGTACAGTTCAAAAAACAGCACAAAAAAAGACACAACCTTGGACTTAATCCCTTGTAAACAGAAGAAAAACAAATTGAAAGAACTGTCCCCCTTAAACCATCAATGATCAAGTTGCCAATAATTCAAACCTGGAGTTTCTTGCAATGTCCGTGTCTGCGACTGGAGGCTGTAGCAGTGTCCCATGGGCTGGATTTCAACAGCTCTGGCACTGCTCTCCATGCGCTGACATGCCACCTCTTCCTGGTGTTAACCCACAGCTCTGCCCAGGCTGCGCTTTCCAGAGTCTCTCCTCACTCCCTCTGGGGTCACACGGCCCCATTTTCTTGTCTGGGTTTTTGTACGGATGCCCGGGAGGTGTTGAGTGATGGGGCCAATGTGCAGAGGAACCCAGCCAGCAGGGTGAGGCCCAAGCCCCCCCAGGCACAGAACATGGACCAGCCATAGCCATGACTGATGTCCTCTGGCAGCCCATAGACGTAGCGAGGATAGCGGGACAACTCAAAATTGATCCCAGCTACGCATGTGCAGAGTGAGATGATACAGCAAGTACCTGCAGAAGAAAAGCAAGAGGGTTCTATACTGCCCTCAGACAGGTTAATTATGCTCTGTTTTTTTCCCTTGGTATTTTCAAAGTCATGAATTTTCAAAATCAAGAATTACCCTTGGGGTTTTTTCTGCAGTCTTACCAGCCACTCTCCTTATAAGGCAGAGAAAAAAAAAAGGGAAAATATGTAGGACTACAGGATACCTCACTTCACAAATAACCAATATTGCCTTAGCTCCTTTCATTGCAATTTTGAACTCAGTCATAGTTCATCATGCTTTGATTCTCCTGAGACTATTTCCAGTGACTAATGTCATCAGGTTCCAGTTAGTACTCGGGCAGTTTCTTCTATGAAAGGTAATTAGCTCACTGAATCCCAGGGCTGCAAAGTGCAGCACTGCTTGGTTTCCACTAGGAACACCCAGACTTCTGCCAGCTGTACCCTAGGCCCATAGAGAGTGCCCAGGTTTTTGTTACCTGCTACAAATTCACTAAACACCTATATAGAGGAGAAAAAAAGCCTAAGAAGGCACAAGGCGCTCTAGTATGTTTAATACACACTAGTACACTAGACTCCAGGTCTATACTGCCCATTTTCCAGTTGAAAAATCAACGTTCAGAAAAACCCCTGGTCATACAGAAAGTGTGCTCCCACCCAGGACAAACAGATGTAACAGCCCTGGCAAGCACTGAGCTCACATCCTTATCACTGGGCCAGTGTCCTCCCAGGCTTGGCTGGGTTTGGACTTCATCACTACACGAAGATCTAAGCATCTTTGAGTACCAGAAAGGTGCTCTACATTAGCTTATGTTTGTTTGTTATGATTCCCAGGGAAAACTGAGCTGAGCTGTCTGACGGGAACCACTTGGAGCAAGCCAGAGGACTGTGCTCATTGTGCACATGGTCCCCGTGGCTACACACCAGCTCTCTAGAGCAGAAGGCACATACACATACAGTGGGGTCTGCTGAGAAACATGCAATACCCATGCAAGCACAGGTCCTGGAGCGGTAACTGCACTGTGCTGAGAGTTTGCTGCACTAACTGCTTTGTGTTGGTGCTGACACTACTTTTACAAGGCAGTAATACTGAATGTGGTGACTTGAGGAGCAGAAGCAAAAGGCTCTCACCTCCCATAAGGAAGAGCAGCCCAGCCACGTATTGCATGAGCTCCTGCTGTTTGCAGCAGCCCAGCACACCAATGATCCACCCAAACAGGATGATGGAGACTGCCATGCCTATGAAGCCAGCCGTCATCCTCCGCAGATCTGAAGAAAGAAAAAGAAGAAAAGCAAGACAAAAGACATGAAGGTGGCAGCACCTAGAAAGAACAGCCAGGGGAGAGTCCAGAGAGATGTGGATTTACTGGTTCTAAAGTTTATACTTCAACCATGGACTTCTCCTCCTGTAGCTTCTTTGAGGTAGATAGTTTTCCCATTACACTGAAATTAAGGGAATCCATCTAAATTGACTCCATTGTGCTGGGCACTGCGCAAATGCAGAGCATTTCTGTCCTGATCAGGAGGAGTACCAGCCAAATACTCCCCGGCATGGGACAGAAGGGGTGCATCGTGAACTCGTGTTAGTACTGCAAGGGCTTTTTTTTCTTTTATTTGGTGTGGTGTCTTCCTTTGGGATAGATTTTGTAGGGGGAGTGTCTGCTGAAAATAGAAGCAAAAGAAGCAAGAGGGGACACTGAAGAGGACTAAAGGATTAGTGCATGTGAACTTTTCAGCAATGTGAACTGAAAAGAGGAATAGTGAGACAATAGAAGCAGACAGCAGATCAATACAGTATTATGGGAACAACTCCAGTAACACGCTCTAAAAAAAAAAGCTTGGGTACCAGTGACATGAACAGCACTTTGTTATCCCCAGTAAAACTGCTGTTCTTGTCTCCTCCTAGTTCAGTCTCCAGGTGAACTATGATTTCCTTGGCACTGACTCTCACATGACAGCGGCTATGTTGAATCCAAATCTCATGTCTCCTTCCAATTATACAGTTGGCTGCTTGTACTTCCTCATTAATCAATCTGTATCTATGCTTAGAGCCCAGTGCCATGCTTAGACAAGTGATTCCAAGCCCTCAGCTGGCATTGCATTAAGGCATTAAGGAATCCAAACATTCTTGTGCCCTGCTCTGGGCTACTTACGGAGCGCGTGCCACTCATCCTGCCGGATGGTGTTGGTGATGTTGATGGGTAAGTTGCGAGGCAGAGAGCTGGAGGTGTAGTGGTACTTCACAGCAGTGCAGCGCTGAATAACTCCTGTAAAGAGACATCAGTGTGAAACAGCATGAAACCCCTGTGCCTTGCACTTGCTGCTGAGTTGGCTGGCCCTGCAGAGCTCACACAGGGGAAGCCTCAGTTCAGTAACAGAGCAAATGTAACCAAAAAAGAGCTGTTTACTTCAAAGGCTTTGGGATTAGGAGGGGAGAGAACCTACAAAGAAACACCAGCAAAGCAGGTGCTGACTCTCCAAGAAGCAACAGCTGAAGTTAAACAGTAATGACAGTCAGCAAAAACATCTCCAGAAGCTTTCTAGAGGAACTGCTATGATCTCTTTGGGATATGTAAGGAGACAAGAACATGGCCAAGTACCAACAGGACTGCTTCATCTCTAAGAAGGCAGAGTTGAAACACTTTGAAAATTCTGAATGAATGCTGGGTAGTGAACTGCATAGGAGAATCTTTTGAATTCACTCCAATAGTCATTGGCTCTTTGCTTTACTTTCAGTGAACAATAGTACCCAAGTAGGCTTGCTTCCATTACAGGTGAAAGAAAAGTGCACATCAGATGTAAATGTGAACTCACAAGCACACTCTTCTTGAAAGGGATTTTTCATTTAGAAAATGGGGGAGAATAAACATGGATGGTGGGGTAGAAGAGAGCAACCAGAAAGGTAAAAGAGCTAAATAGTACAAAAAGTTCCCCTTAAACAATGGCTACAAGGTCATTACCTCTATTTGAATGTTGGAGCAGAAGAAGCATTCAAAAACAATCAACTGGCCAGTGAGCTAATTAAGCTGATGGACAAACAGTAGCAGGGAGCTGCAGACTCAATGATCAGCTTTGCAAAAGACACTAGAAAACCCAGGAGAAGAACTCAGCTTTGTGTGGCTCCCACAGCAACGAGAAGCATGATTTTGTTCTCTAACAATGTTCACTGGCACTATACTGACCTGGTTTCTGCAAGGACCTGCAAAGAGGAAGCCCCCATTTCACAAGATTGTAAGCTGCATACGAGAGGTCCAGGCAATTCCAGCCATCAGGCCAGGGAGGGAAAGGTGATCTTAATTTCCTCCCATTTTAAGTGGCTCCCATTCTCAGCTGTGCTTCCCACCACCCTCTCCCCTTGCTGTGGCTCCCTGCTGCTCCCCCAGCACCACAGAGCACTTCCAGCTGTACACCACACACACAGAGCTGCTGCCCTTCACCTGCAGCCAGTGGCCCTCTGTGCTGAGCAGGGCTCCCTCCTTGCAGTTAACCTGAGGACAAGGCTGGAGAGCCACCTGAGCCAATGATGAGCAAGACAACCCAGTGACAGAGGGTGCCAGTTCATTTGCAAAGGCTGCAGATGTCTGAGTTAAGAACTTAGGCCATATACAGCACATCACAGTATCAAATCAAATCTCCTGTAACTGCTGATTGAACCCAATTCCAATGTTGACACAACTTGCATGTGTTGTTGAGAAATACGTATACAGAACAAACTAATGACATCAGATTTCAGATTATAATGCACTGGATTCATTAAAAGTATGATCTATGCACTTAACACTTCCTGATCATAAAAGTAGTACATATAAGGCAGTATTTCAAACAAGAGCAAGGATTACTATTTTTATAGCTCATTAAAGAAAAAGCAAAGACTAGAGACGTACATCCCTTATGATCAAAGCTATGGACTTCTCAGCTAAGACATCACTGAGAAAAATATTTGCTCTTTATTATTCCAAGAGTTTAACATGTAAACTGAAACTAAAACCTCTCCACCTTCTCATACAAATCTGGTTATTAAGAAATTCTTGGATATCAGTTCCTTCTGCCTCTGCTTTAAAAACTGTTTTCCTAATCCTTTCTTCCCCAGAATTCAAAGTGCTAATTTTATATAAGTAGCACATACAACTATATTAAAACAGCAAGTTTGCAAAAAAAAAAAAGCTCAGGACTGCACAGATTTCAGGGCTTTTGCTCAGTGCTGACCGCTAATCCACAGGCTTGGGAATAGCCTTTTATTACACCAGCACAAGCCATTTTTCCAACAAGATTCCATTTTCCTGAGAGCACAGGCTGGACCCACTCTGGTGTGAGCCACTAAAGGCAGAACAAGGGAGGCCTCTCTCTATACATGTGCTAGAACAGCTGAAATAGGCAGGCAAGAGAGTAAGGGGATCAGGGAAGCAGTGAGGGTGATCTCTCAGCTGAAGATCTACCCACTTCCACCCAGAAAATTGTAACACGCACCCAGGCAACCTTCGGGAACTACATTTTGCATTTGCCATCACTAGTTCATGTTTCCCATTTTTTGAGTGAATCTCCAGGTCTCACTTGCAGAGATGCCTTGCAAATCTGATGCGAATATGGCCAGGTACTCCACAGGACTGCATTTAAAGTCATGTAACACCTTGTTCTCTAAGTACTCAAGAAAAAAAAGTAAAAATCAAAATCAGGTTTGCAGTCCCAAAGTTATTGTGAGGTAGAAGGTATTTCAAAGGTACTCCAATAAGTCATTGGATCTGAGCCTTACATACCTGAAACTGCAGTCTGTAAAATAGGGGCAGCATCCTGCCCTCCATTTCAGGAACCTGCTAGCAAAATGATTTCCCTTTTGTTTACATCACACTCGGACAAGCACCATAAGAAAGCCTGCCAAAATTAAAACCTTTGCCTTCAGACAAGGGCTTGAATAGAACAGAGTCATGTGGTGAACAACAAGTGAGCATTGTCTGTTTTGGCACACGAGTACATTGGGAATACAGGACAGAAGGAGGCAGGTGCACAGGTCATTAGCTTACCATAAAGCACACATCCAAGAAAAAGGTTAGAGGGACAGCCTGATCCCAGCATTTCTAAGGGCCTTAAAAGAACACTAAGTCAAACTGCATGTACAATTTTCTTGATTAAAAAATAAACATGAACTGCAGTGAACTGCATCCAGCAGTGTCACGCTGACACTTTCATGGCCCAGCTACATGCCTGCGCCTTCTCACAGCCAACATTGTTTCTAACACCTTGTCTTCAAAGTGGTTTTTTTTACCCCTCAAGTCTGCAACTGCAGACAGGTTCTCCTTGGAACTCACACAACCCTTGGAAGACTACATGTGAGTGTCTCTGGACGAATCCTTTCTCCTGACTGAATATGAAGGACGGGAAGGGTCAGAGGATGCTTGCTAGAATAGCCAGATACCCAGGCAGAGCACAGGCCCCTTGTTCCTAAACTGCCAGAAACATGGAAACATCAACCCTGCTGTGATAAATTCAGTTTGTCATCCTGGGCTTAACACACCCTGACTTTCACTTTAGTTTTTGTCTCCAACTTTGAAACATGCAGGTTTTCTCTACACAGTGTGCTGGAGGTTTATGAAGAAATGGAGGGGTTCATTTTCAGTTCTGCTCTGCGGCCCAGTATCAGAGCAGTTTGACTCTCACTCAGCTGGGAGACCCCCTCCTGCCCATGAACAGCCATGGCCAGTTAACAACTAACTACCATGTGAGGCCTGGCCCTCCCCTCCCTCATGCCCCAGGACCAAGTGGCCATTGAAGATCCCTGGCATTTTCCTACCATTTCTGCCCAGGATTGTGAGGAGCATCACAGCCATGTGTTCACTCTGTCCACATCATCACCCAAGGGCCACCAGATCAAATAAATCAACTTTCCTTCAAAATACCACAAGAACTCTTACAGATCACACTGACAGATCATACTTACCAAGGGCCATGACCAAACAGATCAAGTTTATTGAACATGCCACTGTAATAGATCCTCTACAGACCTCACAGTCAATCCTGTAACTCTTCCAATTTATCATCAGTCAGAAAGAATGGGAAGTACAGACATCAGGGCTGAGCAGTTTTCTCTCAAGGGCCTCCCTACTGCCTCAAACTGTTGTGTTCCTCTGCTTAAGCACCCAGTGGTTCTCCTCACTTTCTCAGCTACACCGTGGTACCAAGGAGCCTTTTCTGCCCAGTATATACGAGATGTACCTGTCCCACCCCAGAGACTTTTCAGAGCAAGCCTGAAAAGCAATAAAATCCTTGGTTTATCAACAGTGAAGAACCTTTTATTTTTCATTCCTTCAATTTAGGGATGTTAAAGCGCATGTTGTTCCATGAGCCCACCAAGTTATCCAAAGCAGCCTATTAGAATGGGTCTTTCCCAATTAATCATTTCCTACTGTCACCATTTCGCAAGCAACTTTTTTTTACTCTACTAATAGGTAGAGAAGATCCCTAAACAAGATATAATAAATCCCTGCAGGACCTTACTACTTAAGAACACTCCATGCAGATGGTTTTTGTTGTAGCATCAGTTACTGAATGTGGAATGCACACAGCACAGGCTCTGCAAGATGACATGTAGTGCTCATGTTCTTACACTCAGAGAACCCCTCCTCATATATGCACAGAGATCCTCTCTGTTTCTCCACCAAATGGTTCAGTTCTTTAGCTTCTGTCTCTTACTGATTGCTAATCTCCCTTTTCCCCATGTGGCTTTGTACATTATTTCTTCTTTTGCCTTTTAATTGTGTTTTTTAAATGAAACTGTGTATTTTTTCACAGTTCCAAAATAGTGATTTTGCATTTTAAGAAAAATCCCACATATCATTCCCATCTTATATTTAAACATTTCCCACCTCTCAGTTTTGCACTACATTTTCTGACTCGTTTTTTCCTTTTAAATATATGAAGTGAATATATTTTGCTTTTTTTAATATCCTAGATATAGAAATGGATGCTTGTATATGCATCATTAGCTACAATGCGCAAGTATGAAAGTTTCCATGTAACTGCTTTGTATTAATAGCAGTAGATAAATACAGAACTAGAAATCCATTGAATTATCTAAATGGATAAGCATATTTATGGACTTAAGTAATTTATTCAGAATTTAAGAGAGACACAGAAAGGAAAGAAATCTTATTCCAGAGAGACTAGAAAAAATGGAGACTATAAACCCAAACCAAAATTACCACAGAACTGGGAGAAAAAAGAAAATTTACTCCTCTGTCACTAAAAGCCTATAAAAATATCTAGATTAAGGAATACTAGGACTAAAGAAAGGCCTCATACATCACCAAAGAGAGAGCTGAAAACTTAATGCAAATTGAGGAGAAAGTAGGACTTTCAGCAGTGCACAGTAGTGATCTTCAGGTCACACCAGGGGAAAAAAATACCTGTTTCTGCTTTTCAGAAGCCCCAGATCTGGTATCATGCTTGAGAGAACAGCTCAGATGCAGCCACACCTGACCATCAGTCAGAAAAGGCTGCTTAATCACAGTTGTCAGAGAAAAGACAGACACAGTGGGAATGAGAAAAGGCTGCTAGTAAAGCAGGTCAGGAGAAGGGATAAGAGAGTCATGTCTATTTAAAGATCTGATTCTAAGAACTATTATTAATAATTTCCCTCTATAAGATGACACATAAATCTTTACAGTAGCAACTGCAGACCTAATAGGCAAAGAATATAAGGGGAGCAAGGCTTTTTGTAGGGAAAGGCAAGGTCTTTTATTAGAACAGCTGGGGAGAAAAAGGAAATAAAGTAGACAAAACATTTTGGATTTCGAGTCCTTCCAGTTTTACACATCAAACACTGAGGAAGACCATTCGCCACCCTCTAATGCTCTCATGCACACAGAATGCAGACTCCAGCCTCTCTATGTGACTGTTGTAGTGTTGGGAAAATACCTCAGAAAGAGAAGTATTGAGGACTAAACTAGTATTCTTCCCATCCCTTCCCCCCATCTTAGCTAATCTTAATGGGAGCTGAAAGCATTTTACTTGATGTGAAGCAAAAAAATAGATAAATATTTTACATGAGAGCCACAATTAATAGAAAGAAATTAATGAGTTCCCTTTCAGTGAAAGGAGTTCAGCATGGAAATAAAAATGAAATCGCATAAAATGGATCCTAGGAGAATAAATAGAGAAAGAAGCTAAGCACACAGCACTAGAGTTTCTGGAAGTAAGAGTCACTGCTGTGCATTGGAAAGAAGGGACAAAGACGAGCTGAGATTCACAGTGCCAGTCTATCCAGCCTCTGCTGTGCAGGACTGGCGTCACAGTTGGAAGCCAAGCTGAAGAACTGCTCTCGCTTTCTTAAGATAGCATTTCCATTTTGTGCCTCAATGGAAGCACTTTTCCCAACTCCTACTCTCTCTGTGCTAATATGTACCTGCTGGAACAGTAAGTCCTGTTGTTTATCATTAACCACACATAACCCGTTGACTTCATGGGTCAGCCCTCTACGTTATTTGTACCATCAAATGCAGGACTTTTATTCAGACTTCATGGCCTGCTTGGCTTTGTACCATGTGCCACAATAGTAGAAGATCCATAGCTTTCTCTCCTGTCACCCTGGGGGCCCTGAGTGACATCTGCCATCTGAAAGCCTGGCAATCTACTGCAGCAATGAGAACTCCCTCATGCTAGAACGGGAACAACAGGTCCCTTTCACCTTGCTGCAAAAATCACAGTGCTATAAACAACACCGCACATTTCTCAGCACTCAATCAGAAGAAAGTGCCAGGGTTAGGAGGATGCCCACCGAGAGTCAGGCCCTGCACTGGGCCCCCGAAGGGGCTCTCCGAGGACGTGGTCCCACCCAGCACTGCAGCATTTTTAGCAGAGAGGGAGGCGCACAAGACCCCGGGATAGGGTCAGGGCCGCGCTCGCCGCTTCCCGCACGCCAGGGACACCGGGAGCCACGGGT
>VZRS01010169.1:272278-294613 GCA_013398055.1 Ifrita kowaldi | reverse complement strand
GCGCCCCCCGTGCCGCGGCTCCGCGCCGGGCTCGGTCCCCTCGTGCCGCGGCATCCCCCGGGCACGGCCTCACTGGCGTCCCGCAGCCCCCGCCGCAGCGCCCGGCTCCTGCTCCGCGGACCGAGGGCCCCGCCCTTGGCAGAGTCCGTGTCCGAGGTGGTGCGGGGGTGGCCGCGGGCAGCTGCCAGGGGATGGATGACCGGAGGAAGGGGTGAGCGGACCCTCCGGGCCTTTCCGCGGCCTCCTCTGGCATGGCACTCGCCCGTCCCGCTGGCCTGCCCAGGGCAGAAGGGCAGATACCAACCCTGCTCAGGCCGGGGGAGCCAGCAGTTTTTCAAATGTACACGAAATACAAACACAACCTGCAACATCAGTTGTTGGCATTTGGATTATGACTTCTCCTCAACCCTTCATTATCAGTTAATGGAAAATAAGGCCTGAAAAAGCTGAAAAATGTCAATCTATTTCATGCAATGAGAAGCAGATTAAATCCAAGCCATTAGTTAAATGCAGCATTTATAGGGGCACAAAATCCCTTCTGATCCCGCTTCCTGTATAGGACTTGTTCCTCCAGCTGCAGCACCATCAGTCAGTCGTTAGGGCATCGTCTCATCAATTCTGGCCTCCAGATAAAATGATCCAGTGATATGCTATGCCTAAACTACTGATTTAATGTCCAGTTTTGAAATCCTTAGGTTTAGGGGGGTTTTTTTGTTAAAAGTAGTTTTAATTGTTTCCCAGGAGAAAATGTTCATCTGTAGGAGATTCCTTTTCACCCCACCACCACCTCCCCCTTGTCACTTCTTGGTCTCCTGGCCACACCGAGCACAACCTAAACACCCTCCCCAGCACTTCTCCCAGCAACACTGCCCACAACAGGGTACTGCTTATCTCCTCCGAGCCCTCTGCCTGGTGGAAACATGCAGCAGCCACAGCTAAAGCTTGTTTTAACCACATTTCTGCATGATCCTCTTCTGCAGTTTGCACTGGACAGATGGGATTAGCATCCATGCAGCTGCACATTAGTGCCTTCAAGGCAGACAAATTGAAAGGGCTGCTGTCAAAAGAATTTTCTTACACATACCAGCTAAATTAAGTCTTCCACTTATTTTTCATTCTAGCAAGAATGAAAAATAATTTTCAAATACAATTACTGCTCTAGCTAACATGGAAAAATCCTTCACTTCTAATAGCCGTTTCCTGGAAAAATCCAAATAGTCACATTTCCTAAGTCTGCAATCCTATTATGCCACCCTACTCTCCACATGAGCTCCTCAGGCTATAGTGTCAGAAGGCAGGCGCTTCAGCAACATCATCATCTTAGAAAGTTCCCATGTATGAAACTCCTTCTAATTGTTCTCCTTTCTGTGGTACTGCAATTGTGTCAGAGCCATTCTTCATGGAGCCTGTGAAACAGCTAGCTGATGAATTCATGTTAATTTTGATTACTTTTGAGAAGGAAAAAGCTATGAGAGAGGGAGCACAGCCCAAGAGTGCAGCATGGTAAGTCCAGGGATAGAGATTCCAAAATGTAGATTCCTGGCAAAATCCACAGACTTGCCCTTGATCACCCAACTGCCTTCATCTTCTTCCAGTTCTTGGGTTACAGTTTTCCTTCTTTTTACAGAAGACTTTGGATAAGAAGAGAGAGCCATGCACCATTTATAGCTGAAAATCTTCCAAATGAAGCACTTCCAAAATGCTCTGAACCCATGTTTTTGAAGGGTAGAGAATTTCCTTTTAGTCCTTTCTGGGCAATTGCTGCACACAACCATTGATGATTGCACCTTTGTCCTACATGGCAGGTATCCAGCTTAGTGTTAACTGAAACCAGACAGGCCTTGAGGTTTTTTGATTTAAAAAAATAACTGATTACAGCCAAGAATGGTTGCAGAACCCTCTGAACAGTGAAGTCACCATGCAAGCTTTCAGGGGAAAGTGGAGAAGCTTACTTGGTGATGCTTTTCAGGGAACCCAGAGGAGCAGTCAAGAATTATGTATGTACCACACTGCTCCTGGACAACAGTTCCATGGCAGCAGAAAGAATAAGCTGGATTAGAACTTTTTCTTTCAATTGTGAAAGTCTGAGGAAAGTCTGGCAGCAACCCAGATTCCAGACTGCTCTAGACTAACCCAGAGATATGTCTCTGTAATTCAAATGAAATTTGAATTGAATTTTTAAATCAAAGGAAAGTAGGAACTTCAAAAAAAGCCCAAACCAAACAAAACAAAATAACCCAACAACACAAACCAACATGGAAAACCGTTTATTTCATCTCTATTGTCTCCATGCAGAGCAGACCAATACAGATGAAGGGGGAAAATGCATAAGAGCAGCTGAAAAAATAGAGCTAGAAAATACAATTCTTTCTGCATTTCCAAAAGTGACAAATGTGGTGGAGTGATGCTCCATTTCCTCTCAAGGCTCTCAATCCTCAGCCCCAGGGCTGACGCAGTAGAAATCTATCAAACCCCTCCCTCCCACAAGCCCCATGCTACCTCCTACCAGGGTATCTTCCCAAGAACCACAGACTATCCATGCCTGTGATAGCAGCCAAGAAAAACAGCTCAGAAATTCTTTCTTCAGTGTCATCCACTTCACATTCCTGAACGCTGAGTATAAAATCCCGACTGTGGTTTTCAGTCTTGGCAAGGCTCAGTGCTGATGCAACAACGCCAACTCATGGGCACTCACCTGGCAATGCCTCAACTTAAATGCCAGCCTTATTTTGGGAAAGAAATCTTGAGAAACAGCAGGCACAACTTTCTGTGCAAGCCTGCTTCCTCCAGAGCCCTATTACAGGGTCTGCTTAGCTGCAATCCCTGGGCAGGGGGAACCCCCAAAGCTACAACCAGAGGGTTGGCATACTCCCTCAGTCCCTGCAGGCTAACTGGATTAATCATCCTTCCAGGAAAGCAGGAAGTGGATGCTACCTTCAGACCTCAAGACAATTGAATGATGGAGAGAGTAGTTGGCACAGGAAGACAATTTTGTAAAGAGGAGTAAAACAATTGCACTAAGCCTCCCTCCTCGTTGCAGTGGAACTAGTTACTAATGTCAGTCCAGGGAAAGGAGAGCGGAAGAAATTTCAGACAGCAGTTCCTGGGCAGACAGAACTGCAAGCATGAGCTCTCCAGCATTCACTGAAAAGTAGGACAGGAGCTGTCATAAAAAAGAACTGTGTCAACAGTTCAGGAATCTCTTAGGGAAGTAATGCCTCTGCTGTGGGCAGCATACCTGCCTTGCTGCTCTGACCCAAATTGCCCTCTCAAGGCACGAACCCTCTTGGTAAGGCCCTGTGCAGACTGGAGAGCAGTACTGCTTTACAAAAGCTGTTAAAAGACTGAGCTAAGTTGGTGCAAATCACACTGTGGCATCTGTTTTGTGTTCAGTGACTCGCCTAGTTCAATTAGAACTGTTTTTAAACTAATTTAAGCAAAGCGAGGATAAGCTCTACAGAAGGGATGATCTAGTAATTGTGCACATGTCTGTGGCAATAAAACATCCCTGTGGAATTATGGCCTGGTCAGCCCTGTGAGCTGGGATGGAGGAAAGCACCAGAAATTTTTTTTATTTTTATTGGTCTCAAACTGCCAAAAATTTTATCCCAAGCATCACAAAACAGAAAACTCCTCTTAAAGCATACTAATTGTCACCTTTCATATCCCCTTCTCACCTTACTTAATATTTTTACCAGCAGTTTCAGCCTTCCCATTTAAGGGCTGTCAGTATTATTTCTTATCCATTCATCCTCAACAGATGAACTCCACCGTGAGGTAAGAACCCCAGAAACAGGCTACCATCTACAACATGCTCTTAAATAGTTTACACTGGACAGAGGAAAAGCTAACCAGTTATCAGTTATCAGCTGCTGACCAGGCTGGAGTGTTCAAGCACCTCTGCCGTGACAGCCTCGGGGTGCTGCAGCATGCTGGGCAGGGCTAACATGCTACACCTCAAGAAAGCTCTGAAACACGGTGTGGGGCAGATGGTGCCTGAATCAGGTCTCAAGAGCAGGCTCAGAGGCTTATTCAGCTAATGGTTATGAGGAGAAGGAACTCAGTCACAACAGCTACATGGCTTTCCCTCCAGATGTGAGTGAGCTGGTAGTATGGCAATTGAAGAAACATTTATTGATCATTTATCAAATGAACAGTTGGGCTGTGCTTCCTACTGGAGAGGTTAGGGCTGAGGCAAGTAATCTCCAAGTTGAGTCATTTAATTGTCGTGACTTACCCTAAAGTGCCTCAAGCTTTTGGCTCATTTTCAATGTAAACAAACACAGAACAGACCAAAAGAGCTGGACTGCTGAGGCCAATACTACCTTTAGGAACAAGGGGTGTCAATGAAACACTGCAGATCAAGTTGGAAAGGGTCTCTTCCCCTCTATCTCATAGCACCATCAACTTCTCATGGGTAGGGGGTTCTGGCTAAAGCTGTTTATTGTTGCTTTGTCATGCCTATTCTGCCTCCAGCCCTCAAAGTGGTAGGAAAAATCCTTTCTCTTCACCAGCTACTGGAATCGCGTCTGTTGTTTTCACGCAAGAGCTTGGGAGGTGCAGTTCCATCAGAATGAACCGAATGAAACATCATTCATCCATAGTGGAGCAGTTGTTCAGTTCATTTCTGCCCAGTGTATCTTTTGCTCCATAAAAAGCAACCAACCAAAAAAAGAACAGAAGCCCTCGTGTGGATTTTAGCAGAACAGGGATAGGAGAGCCAGGGAATGAAGTCTTGCACAGCCAGACCTCTCTCTCACCTGCTTCTCATTCTAGCAGCCAGATCTGCACACACACACGTAGGAAGTGACATTAGTGTTCCTTATTGCTTTGTAAAGCTCAGAGTCACTGTGGTGGCTCTGGGAGGCATCACGAGGTCTGCGCAGAGGTCACTCAGTTGTGAGTGCGAGTAGCACCATGACTGTAATGCCTGTACACAGGAGCAGAATTTGCTGCAGGGAATTCCTGGGAAAGAAACAGCAGAATTAGGAGGAGCCATAGACCAATCCCCATAGGCAGCTGTGCAGAGCTCTCCAATGATTTGTTCTTTGCCCTTCCAAATCTACCACATGGAGAACACAACAGCTGTATGAAGTCACTAACATGGATGAGAAGATCTTCCCAGCACTCCAAGCAAAGAAGTTGTCTATAAACTGGCATGTACTTGTTCCAGTCAGCTGCAAGGCCCAACTCCAGGCTTCAAAATCAATTCAAGCTGATTCAGTCATGCAGCTATTCAGATACATATTCATGTCCTTTCACTCACAAGGAAACCAGCACTTAGGCAGCATGTGCATAGACACTTTAGGGACTTCATCAGTTACAGAAAAAAACCCCAAAACAATAAAATCAGCCATTCTTTTAGCACTATCTCAGCTGTATGCTGGACTGAAGTGACTGTGCCTCCCACCTCCGCATATTCTGCCAACAACCTCTGCCAGCACAAGAGGTTACCAACCCAAATTAACATTTCTCCCCAAAAAGTTCCTACCTCCTCAGACAGAACTGTGGAGCTGTTATTTTGAGCACTGTTTCAGTCAAAATTAACTAGGTGATCCAAGGCATCTTATTTAAAGTACTGAAGTTACTTGTCTTATTACAAGTAAAATAGGAGGGAACATTCAGGGCCAGCTCTGCCAGCAGATCTGAGAGGGCCTTTACTGTGGAACAGCTGGATTTACACCTGCTACAGCCTTAATTAGACTGCAAGAAACTAAAATAATACAGGAGAGAAACCCAAATATACTGGAATATATATATACCAGTGCAGAAGAGAGATTTCTGAGGTGGAATACAATGACAGACCATGAAATGCTGAGTGATAAAGAGAAGAAAACTATTATTTTTCTACTCACACAGCAGCACAGCGATATCTAATAAAAAAATCAATAAGCAAGAGTGTAAAAACCAAATAATAAGAAGCAACACTTAACGCAGTACAGTCAAACTCTGCAAACTGCTGCCAAAAGGAGGTTGCAGAAGCCCAGTCTAATGGATAAGGTCAGAAAGGAATGAGAGATTGTGGAAGCATAGATTCACATGTAGTTACCAGACACACACACCTCTGTGGGGCCCTGGTTCAGACAGTCCCTGCACCAGTAATTGCTGGAAGCTGAAAACACAGACTGGGCAGTGGTGTCCTTACTGGCCATGTTTCCAAGGAACTTGCTCTAGCTGGCCCTGCTACATACTGTGCCAGCACAATCTCTGGGACTCACCCAGGTGAAGGCTCTCGTGTTTTAGAGGGTCTTTGTAGTCCCACAAATGCAACAGACAGCACAGCCGTCTACTTTGATTCCAGCCTTCTCCATAGGATTTGGAAAGCTGGCATTCATGCAGTTCCAGAATAGGCACAGGAAAGGGTTACATCCCTGCCCCCTGGCAGCAAGAATTGCTGCAGCAGAGCAGGAGGGAGCACTCACCAAGGATTCTTTTCCTCCAGGAGATCAGGCACAACATTTACCAAGGCAATGTACAGAAATCCTCCAGATGTGAAAGGGAGGATCCAGGCTACAGTTTCTCCTGCACAAATACAGAAAGCTTTGGTTATTACTGAGACAGAGCCATGGGAGACAACACAGAAGGGAAAGAAGATACACAAGGATGACAAGGACTGCCTCTCCCCAATTCCTACGGAGGTCCCAGGGAACCTTACCTGCTCCTTTTGGTGACTGAGCACATATTGCAAAGCAGGCTCCTAGAATTCCCCCCAGAGCTGTGGAAAGCTGCATCTTGGCTGCACTCCAGCGGTCAAAGCCAGCCCGAAGTAGGATTGCAAAGTCCCCAACCTAAGAAAACCAAGAGCTGACAGTT
Source organism: Ifrita kowaldi (assembly GCA_013398055.1). Lineage (NCBI taxonomy): Eukaryota > Metazoa > Chordata > Aves > Passeriformes > Cinclosomatidae > Ifrita > Ifrita kowaldi. The sequence continues at coordinate 287,800 of VZRS01010169.1, read as the reverse complement.
AATAAACATGAATACTAAGTTCTCAGTCACAAAGGCTATTTGAAACAAGGCCAGTGCTTCAAGAACGTTCTTGGTTTTCTTGGTTTCCCCAGAGGGAGCAGCTTTCAAGAAGACAAGAAAAGGTTAACCAGACCCAGACCTCCTCTTAGTAGATGAAGCACATTGTAATCCCCCTTACAATGGCAGGATACAAAGCCCTCTCACCTCATGTGGAATTTCATGCAGGAGAATGGCCATTGTGGTTAGGAACCCAACCTGCAGCAGAGAGAAAGCCATTAGGAAACAATCCCAGTACTCTTGGATGAATCCCATCAGGTCCCATACAGTTACAGGGATCCAGCTGGAGCAGCAGATCCCACATGAGTGCAGGGTTGACTGGGAGTTTATCATTCTCACAGTCATGGTGCTCCAGCTTGGGCAATGAGAACCCCATAGCCCATTATCAGTGCTGAAGACCAAAGCAAAAATGCATTAAATGTCTCTGCCTTGTTCATGTCCCTCTCTCTGAGGTGACCATCCTTACCATGTTATTTCCAGACTGCCTTTTGAGTAGATAAGGGTAGGTGAGCTAATCTATCCCCTAATGCCAGTACAAATGACTAACATGTCCCAAATTTGAAGAAGCTCTGCATCAGAGGATCAGGATAGGGTTGGGTTTTACTGTAGCCTGCATTTTCTCAGAAAATTGGAAGGAACTCCTCGCATTTTTTGGCTGTTTTGCATGTTGTATCACACTTGAGATAAGGCCTCTCCATTTCAGTACACAACTGGGGACAGAAACCTTACCTTTCTGCTAACCAGGAAGCTGGCTGCTACTGCCAGGCCGTGTGTGAAGTTATCAATGGTGTTGGCCAGCAGATTGAGGTATCCACTAATCTGCAAGGAGAAAGAAGAGCCCCTGATAAAGGAAGACACGTAAGAAGACAAAAGAGAGCACATGGCTTAGACATGGGTTATGTAGTCACAATCAGACGGGAAAGGTCAAACCATGATGCTTCTGCTGAAAATCTTAAACTATGTCAGTGCTTGAGTACACATTAAATGTAATTTTTGGTTTTAGAGTAAACTAAATTTTAGGGTAGGCACGTATTGTCTGAGATTAGAATAATTACCGCATGCAAACGATGAAGAGCTCTAGAAACAGAAAAAGAGAAAGGAAAAAGAAGAAAGCCAAAATGCAAGAATATACTTAATTCTAAGTCAAACCAATTTTAGCTAACACTAACTAATTTACACAGGTGACTGGCTTCAAATATGACTTGATCTTGTTTTCAAGTCAGGTACTTTAATATCCAACTGTTAAAATATCTCCTGTTGAAAAGCTGGCAAGAACAATGCAACAGAACAAATGCTGCTGGAATTGCTTTCTATAACTAAATAAATCTTCAAACATTGTACCAAAAAAGTTCGTGCTTGTGGGTTTGCTTTCCCTTAACAAAGAATCAAAAGAGAAGATAGTGATGACAGTCACCAAAAAGCCACCTACTAGAAGGCTGGATAGCATGTATCAGCATTTGCATATAAACGCATTTCTTAAAATTATAAGCATAAAGCAGCTGCCTTCCTCACAAGACCATCTCCATATTAGACTTCCCTATCGTTCTAACTAGGGTCATCTCCTGACAAAATCTGAGTATTTGACCTGAAGTGATTTATGAGGCTACCACCCCAGCTCTTTAGCTCACAGGGTTTTGGGAGTTTTCCATCATATTTAACAAAAGCTACTGCATGTGCATCCTGAGATACTGCAGTTCACTATATAGCACTTCATTTAAATTATTATCAAACCAGGTGTTAGCCCATATATCAGGCTGTCTCTGGACTGCAAGAACTCCAGATACAGGGCAGTATCCAGTGAATGGAGAGACTGCCTAGAAACTGTGAAGCATTAACCTCTTACTTCACCATAGCATCAGATGCCAAAGTTCAGCTGGACAACCACAAGTGCTGATGGACTTCATTAGCTCTTTTTGGTCTCGTGCTCTTCCCTGTTTCTATCAACTCTGCTTGGGGAACCTTTCCTGTCTGTCATTTGTATGCCACAGCTCAGGAGCCTTCTGTCAAATCTCTCTATCCAAAGCACCACCATTCTGCAGGGCACTTTAACTGCACTATCTTGGAGCACCTTTGTAGCCTCTAAATTTTTTAAAGTGCATTGATGATTAAATACAAAAATTAAGGATTAAGCAAAGCCTAGCCCACTTAAGTAATAATCTAAGTAACATCTCCACAATGAATGCAGAAGAAGATCCCTCTGCATTTTTTTAAGAAACACAAATAGATGCATGCAGGCAGACCCAAGAATGGAGCAGTTTTACTTCTCATTCTTGATACTCTCATTCCTAGACAGTCAAATATGACTGTCTAAAATTCTCCTTTTCACGTTGTTTTTTTACATGACGGCGTTTTCCCCACAGGATAACAATAATTATTCACAGAAGTTTTACAAAAAAATGCCTTCCCATACCATCGTATAGGCAAAAAATAGACTTCATGATTAAAACATTATGACTTTTTGTTGTCAGTGGCTTGGGCAAAAGCTGTCACTGAAAGAAGCAAAGCTTTGGAGTGCTCAGAAATAAATTGGGTTGATTTGACAGTTATGAGTCTCTGACATTTACATTCTGCAAATCCCTAATAGGATGTTCTCGTTGCTCATAAAGAGCACGGCCAGATGAAGTGTTTATGTTCATGCTTCAGAATTAATGTCACTGTGTAATAAAACATACTTCCACAAATCAACAAGGACCCCATGTGCCACAGGGAAAAAGAAAGAATAAGCAAGGCAAAAGTACTGTACACAATGTTTTTACTTGAGGGAATAAAGGCTGCAATGAGGGACAGAACTGATCTATGTTTGCATGCAAAGGAAACCTCCCACCTGCCGTTTTCAAGCTAGGACAAATTCTAGCAGCAGCTAAAAAGCAGAAGTTCTAATATATATGTGGACAACAGTCAACTGATTACAACTTACTAATAATTAAGCCCTGAAGGGTGACTGTGTTCATTTGAATAGTATCTTCCCCTTTTTGTTTGCTGAAAAAATAGGGGTTTCTGAGTGAATAGTAGAACCAGAAAAATCTGCCATGCTATGGATTTCACTCTTTCCTTCGCGAGTACCTACTCTGTTCACTCCCAGCCACACCGCATCCCTGCACGTGCCCTGCCCAGTGTGGCAGCCACGTCCCCAGCCAGGCCGATCTGCCGGCCAGCACGCGGCACCCGAGCTCTGACTGCGGCCTTCAACAGGGCACTACTTTGCATTCCTCCTCTACTGTCATGCTGATTTTTAGGGAACTTGCAGAAATCTCATCACCCTCAAGACTCCTATCCTCTCTTGAACTCAAGGAAAATTAATTATGGGTTCAAAAGTTATTGAAAATGAAGGGCAGAACAGATGGACAGACAGATGGAATGACTGCTTATGTTGTTGCCTAAGGAAACAGGCTAACAACGCAGGAGTATCTTGGTAGGTTTGATAACTTCCACCCTACCAGGACGACTATTAAAATATTCAGATTATATGATCAGAAGGTAGAAAGTTAAAACTACACCCATTAAGTCTTCAGTTTCTAATTCATGCATACCAACATGCCATCTGAACAGATGTGTTAGGATTTTAAAGCTAGAAGAGCTCTCCATGGTTGTCTAAACCTTCCACGTAACACAACTGAAAGAATTTAATTTAACTTGTGCACAAAGTTCATTGTTTCTTAAGCTATAATGTACTCTGTAGAGAGCAGCTTAAACCCCAGCTTAAAGCTCACAAGTGACAAAAAAATCTGCTATCTCTAAGGTAAGCTGGTCCATTGGCAAGTTCCCCTCAGTTAGAGAGTTGTCTCTAAGTTCTAGTCTGCTACTGCTTGCTGTAGCTGTAACTATTCAAATTCAGTCATTCCTCCTACATGGGTATTTGGATACTCTAAGTCACCCTTGATCTGTCATGACTACAGAGCTAAACTAAAGAAAACCACTTATCATGTACAGCAAACTTAAAAGTATTATTTCATCTCTTTCCCAACTCCTTTACAAATTATCAGTAGTATTTTGGATATTTGGAATAGCACTACTGGAAAAAGTCAGATATCTGTTTCACTACTGCTATACAGAAAGAGGAACTCTCACCTGTTCTCTTACATATTATTTCCTACTCACCCATCCTCTCATCATCATAAGGGAAGAATGTGTTCAGACAATTTCCTACGGTAATCCTCATATGATTTTCCACGGCACTGACTATCTAGAAACTATCCCTATCTTGTAAATATGATTTGCAGTCCTTCTTAATCTATTCCTTATAATTGCATGTATCAAAACCTGTTAAAAATTCAGCACTTTTGATGAAGTTACTCATTTTAGCTGCTATCACTGACTTCATGCAGTCACAATGTGCCATTTATGTAATGCAGTACCTGCAAATGTGAAGATATACTGTTTTTATAAATAATGACTTAGAAAAATCATAACCCACCAGTGAACAGATTTGAGGGGGGCTGCATTAAACCAGTCCCTTTTGATAATATAGAATAACAGATTTTTAATACAGCTAGTATTAGCAAAGTTGATTAGAATGGGGGAGAAAGTTATGGTTTATATACATTTGTCATGACCTTTGTTAAACAATTTTGTGCCTGAATAAAAGGCAGGAAAAATGTCTCATTGATAAGAATTTATCTTACATAAAATCATATCAATTAGCATTAATTACTTTTTTTTTTAATATTAGGACTATGCCCTGAGCAATCGTATCCCCTGTCAGTGTTTCATTTCCACTTGAAATCAGTAGTCTATAGTTCCTTATATAAACCCTTTGAAAATTAGGGCACAATGTTTCATAACCCAGTAATACTGGTGTCTTCACTACTACCACCTCTAGAAACATCCACGTGGCACCTTGCAGTTTGTGCAGTGTTATGTACAAATTACATGAATGTGACAGATGTCAAAAATACTCAGTGACCTCAGCATAACTTTCATGTTCTGTAGGAAGAGCTATAAAGTTACAGCAAAACAGACTTAAAATAGAAAGACTGAAGAGCCTCTGCCTGACCACATATCCAGCTTTGGGCTAGTTCATGCAAGCACACTTTCTGTTCATAGCTACTCTCATACGATCTTGCACATTTTTATGGGCTTTCAAACTCAAATTGTAGGTCCTCCTTCACCAAAGTGGTTGTTACTCTCCCACTTGTAATGTTCACCCAGAAGAGGGTTTTCCACAATGCAAAGATAGTAACATTGAACTGAAAGCAAGGCCAGTGTAAAGGTTATCCACTTCCCAATGGTACAGGACTCCTCTTCCTCCTCCACCTCCAGTCCTATGAGCTTGCTGATCTCCCTTATCCCAGCACTACAGGCTGCCTGTCTACATGCCAAGCTGACTCGAGAAGTTAAGTTAGGAGAGAAACAGACCGGGGGGTGGGAGGTGGGTGTGTGGGTGTAGACAAGCAAATTCTTTGCCTGTTTAGCTCCCTGAATAGGCTCACTGTGAGGTCAGATGAGATCCAGTGCAAAAGAAGTGATGGGAAATACAGGTTTGGAGACAGAAGTGGACAAGAAGTCTTTTTTGGCAGCAGATAAACTGATAATCTGAGAAACTGAACTTTTAAGTTCTACACCGAGTAGCTTCAACACACTTCCTAAAGGTGTCAAAACACTCCCAAAAGGTGCCTTAAAAGGAAAAGCAGCTCACAATCAGTACAATGCCTGCAGCAGAGAACAGAGAAATCATGGTGCAAAAAATTAAGCAAATTAAGACATATTGACTATAAAATACAGAGTAACAAAACGTGAAATTCCGTATTTTGGTATCAGAATTCAGCCAAAACCCACATCATCAGACTTCTGCCTTTATAATACTGACTTTGCCTCTTCTGTGTACACTGCAGTGTAGATTTTCTCCAAGTCTGCTATTTTCTCCCTGCTGTGACCAGGACAGTCACTTTGACAGAGCAAAATTAAGCACAACTCGAACGCTGAGTTCCCCACTCAGGCATGGTTCTTCCCACAGACAATTCCTGACTAAAAAGTGAAGGAGAGTTTGTGGTCTCTTACCTTGATTCTGTTGGTTTTTGGACCAGATTGGAGAGAGGAGCCGTTACACTGAGCTTGTGTTCTTTGGGACTGGCCTGCCACCTTCGGCAGGGGGCAGCCACTTCCATTGGGAATCTTTCCAGATGGTGCTTTGGAATCACAGTCCTAAATTAGGAGAAACAAATTTGTCATGGATTTTTTTTCAGTGATGAACGTGCATGAATCAGGACCAGAAATCCAACCTTCACCCTTAATCCTTTTGTCCTTACAATGTGAATCAGCAGCTTTGACACCCCAGTTTAATAACAACTGCCAGAAATGAGACAGATTCAGAGAGCATTGTGACATCTGCCGTGAAAGACAAGAAGAGCTAAGACCTCCCAATCCTCAAGAGAAATAGAAAGAGGAGGAATTGGAGTCAAAGTCCCTTGGCATGGGTCAGGTTCCACTAGAAAGATAAGGCACTGAGCTTGCCCCGCGTGTTAGCAGCTGCTGCCCAGAGAAATGTAACTCCATCTGGGCAGGAGATGGGAGGGAAAAGAGTCTTGCTCTCCCCAGTGCATCAGAATAACTAAGTCTACAGAATTATTCTACAGCCAGGATCATCATCTTCCAAACAACAAAATATTTATCTAGGATTTCAGCCTCTCTCTAAATGAGAAGATGAAGTTCCCTTCAGGCAATAAAGTCTTACATTGAGGGAAACTTAGCACCTAATTGCTCTTATGTAGCGCCTGACCTGCAGTTTCACCTCTCAAAAGTCATGGCACAGCAAGGACTGAACAGTCTACAGGAGCTGCAACTAGGAGTTGTGCAGATGTCTGAAGACTAGGTGCTCTCCTCTATCTTGGAATTGCCTTCTGGTACCTCGTCTACATCTCCCCTTTGCAGCTGGATGACTCCTTTGAACTTAGTATCACCTGGCCAATCATAAACCCCTTCTACCACACAAAGTTACCCAAACATCTGGTCCAGGACATAACCAAGAAGAAACATCTTCAAGAAGGCTGGCCTTTGGCATGACTGAGAACCCAGAAAGAGAATGAGTCACGATGGGTCAGTGGAACATGCATCAGCAAGCTGTCACCCCTCAAAGCTTACTTGAGAGAAAGTCTCATTTGCAGAGTGCTGCAGCTCCCAGTCCCCACAAAAGAGGAGCTCTCTTTTACACTTACCACATAAAGAACAAAACCAAACCAGAAGTGAGAAATCTCAGTCAAAACCACAAAACAAAAGCCTGAAGATGAAACCTACTCCTACAGACCAGCGGTAAAAAAGGTGGCAACGGGCAATGACAAGGTACTCACAGCTACGGGATCATTTCCTGATGCTGTCAGATAGGGCAGATGAGGTGTTTAGTACAGAGCTTCAAATGTAAGAGCACTCCCTCCCCTCAGGCTGCTAACTTACCACACCAGGGTACTCCTCCTCTTTCTCTAGGAAGATCTTCTCTAGCACCAGGAAGGTCAGGAAACCAATGATCACCCAGAGACCCAAAAGCTTCTGCTGCTGAAAGCTCTGCCCTTCTCCTAAAGGACAAAAGAGAAATCTTCATGTCTCTGTTAAGTACATAGTTTTTTATGCAGTTCCAAGACAAAAGAAATAAATTACAATGGAAAAACTGGTAAGAGGAGTAAAGACATCTCAAAACAGATAGTTTAACTTGCTCATTCTTGATCTAAGAGATATCATCATCTCGAGACACTCAGGGTGAGAGCTACCATCCCTTTTTCTGCACTAGCTCAACCCAGAATATTTCCTGACAACACTGGGAATTTCCCTGAGCTCCAGAGGCAAGTGAGTATTACATCAACAAAAATCCAGCAGCTATACCAACTGAGCAGCAAGCCCTGACCTGAAATCTGCCATTAGTGGAGTTACAGACTCACCTTCCCCTTTCTGCCACACCTCAGCAAGTTATTAAGCCCAAAGCTATAAACTTTCTTTTCAATTACAGGCAAGCTTGTGAGATAATAATCCATTCAGCCTCACTGCAGCAATGGAAATTGCATTGCAATGGAAGAACAGAACGACTCTGTAACAGGTCTTACATGGGTCAAGGAAACCTTTATGCTTCAGGACAGTCTGAGAGAAGCAAACAAGCTTGAGCAGGAAGACAGAGTAATTTGGGAACCACTGTAGAAAGGGCTGAAAAAAAGGACAGTAGATTCTGCTGACAGTGCTAGAGCTGTGAGGAAGAAGACTAAAGGCCCAGCAGATTTGAAACCCCAGGACACAGGTGCAAGAAAGTCTGGGAAATCCAGGGCATCATCTTCCCTCTCTCACATTTTCAGCAGGGAAATGACTTCTTGGTTTGTCAACAGGTGGGATGCAGCAGCACTTGCCTTCTATGATATCAGTTTGCTGAAGCAGAGAGGTACAAACATTACAGGTTTCAGCAACCTTGGCTATTTGAGGGATGAAGGAGCTACACAGATACCACAAGGTCTATACCAGCTCAAACAGTGTTTAGTTTGCTGGCAAACACAAGTTTCTGTCACCTGCATTTCCTTTTTCTTTCTCTGCGCGACCCTCCAGTCTTAATTATGGCTCTATAGACAATGTTCCATGATTTCTCATGGAGCAAAGATTGCAGCACATGAGCTCCCATAAATCAAAGCATCCAATAGAGGGGCCCCAGTTAGTGCCTAGAAAGAGGCTCTATGACTAACAGTTATAGGGACAGATTTGTTAAAAAGGTGCACCTGATCCCCAACTAAGATGGTAAACATGGTCAGTGTACCAGACCACATATATATTCATAACCTCCCATCAGGTTAAAGAAGCATTCCCCTTCCTTAAAGAAAGGACAAAGGAAAATCAACAGAGATTTATTTATAGGAGTCCAAGGCAAGACAGGAAAAGTCGACAGACAAGAAAACCATTCCAAGTTACTAAACATAAAGAAACCACGGCCAACTGAGGAAGCCTGTAATTTCAAAGTCTTTGGAGGACTGCTGAGTACAAAGACAAAGTATTACGTGTGTGGTTTTTTTTCTCAAATCTTTCCTTAGGCATTTGCTTTTATATATTGCCTGAAAAAGGATACCACCCTAGACCAGCTTTTGGGCTGACCCAGACTGGCCCGTCTTGGGCCTTCAGGATGGAACAGACTCAAAACATGTAGCAGTAGCCATAGCACTAGCTGCTTCCAGGCACATAAGCCTCTCATACCTGTTGTTGCACTGCATGTGTAGGCCCAGGCTTCAGGAAGCAAGTGCAGAAACACATTTCCCAGTAGTCCACCAATTGCAAAACTCAACAACTGCTTCAAACGGTGTGACCCAGCTAAAAANAAAAAAAAAAAAAAAAAAGGAAGAAAAAAGAAGCAAAAAACTGATCACTACACAGCCAAGAGCCAAAACATCTCCAGCTGAGATTTTGCACAAAGGAACCCAAATTGGAAGCATCTGCAAAGCAGGCTTTCAAAGGAGAGAGCACAGACTAAAATGGAGTGCAAGAAAAAGCCCTTGGCTAGGACAGAAGTGTGTGGGAGGGTCCTGAACCAAGCAGGGTGAAAAACAATTTGTACAAGCTCCATCCAGGGCTTACACTTGTCAAAGGACTCCCTTTCAAATTCACAGGTATGGACTAAAGCACCGAAAACAGACTGTCTATTTTAGAGAACAACATTTCCATGACAAGGTCCTGTTCATCACTGTGCTGTTCTGTCACATCCCAGGACATGTGGCTCCAGAAAGGCCAATGCAGTTGGCAGGTTTACCTTCAGACCGCAGCGCAGCTCCTGTCTCAAGGGGGATCACCAGCAAGGGGAAGACCCCACTCAGCCCCACCATGAAGGAACCGATGAGGGAACAGATCCAAGCATCCAGCCGCTCGCTGCTGAACAGGTGTCCCCAGGACTCTGCCTCCTTGTCACACAGAGAGCCAGCACTAGCAGCAACATGACTCCTCGGGAGCTGCTGAGCTTCACAGGCCACGATCAGAAACAAGAAGAGCGTCCCATCAAGCAGAAGTTTTTGTTTTGTCATTGCTAAGTGGTCTCAGCCGGGCTGGCCAATCTCTGAAAAGGGAAGGGGAAAGCAGTCCTGAAAACATGCTCAACCCTCTGTCCCACCATCCCAGAGGAAAAGCCTTGGCCACACTAACCCCTCCCTTCAGTGTCTTAGCACAGGTATGAACACCCATGAGGAACACCTGAAACTCTTCCTGATTCCAACACAGCACTAAAGGACAGAGAGGCTGTTTATCAGTGGGTGTATAAAACTGCATGAGACATCTTGGGAAAGCATCCAGCTTTCACTATTTCCCTTCAGATGGGCTGGACAAGGACTCCAGGTACCCTTGTTCTTGCCCTTCAGTATCCCAAGGCTTCAGAAAAAGGCACTGACCAGAGATGCTACCCAGGTAAGTCTCCTCTTTGCCAGGGAACAGCACCCATATAACAAATTAGGATGCAAGACAGGCAACATAACAGAGGTCTGTAGACTCATGAGTGGTGAAAAGATGGGGAACAGGGTAGATTATTCACCATCTTGTCAGACACAAGTGCTGACACCCATCCACATGGAGCCAGTCAGGGTCAGCTTCAAAACAAACAAATGTGACACTTCATCAGCAAGTAACTTGTGTGGTAGCACTTCTCCAAAAACGATGAAAAATTTTACATCAAAAGACAGGACAAGTAATAGAAAGACAAATCTATTGATTGTTAATGGTTAAACAGCTCACATTAGGCTCAGGAAATTCCCTGATATGAGAGGAGTTGGAGACTGGAAGTGTACTTGAAAAATATCATATCTACTTGTCCTGTTTTTATCCTTTTGTAGAAGGATAGTGGATTAGATGGTCTCTTAGTCAAAATTAGCACAGCTGTTAATAACAGCTCTGCAGTCACAAAAAAATTGGAGAAGAGGGCATGTTAGAAGAGAAAAACAAAGATAATTACACTCATTGACAAACAGGGAAGGAAAGCAAATGATGTAAAGCCTGAAGTACAAATGTTCCTTCAATCTCCAGAAGAAAAAGTGAAATGTGACAAGCAAAATGAATTTGCACATGGGAGAAAATGGTGGGTTAGGAAAAGACAGACCTAACAAATGTTCACAAAACAGCTCTTGAGTGAGAGGTAATAACAGCATTCACCCGAAAGCATGTAAGAAATCAGTCTAATCTCTGAAGCATTAGTGACCATCTTTGAAAATTTACAGGAGTATGGGAAGGCCACAAGAAGGCTGGAGAAGCATCATGCCTCACCTACCTTTATAAAATGAAAAAAAAAGGTGGGAGAAGTTACACACCGGTAACTTCAATCCTCTGAAGGACTCTTGATCAAATTAAATGATCAGTTTGTAGTTACCTATAAGATAAGAAATTGATAAAGATATCAAAGCATTAAGTAACAGCCAGATAGAAAGGGACCTGAAATTCTCGAGACAAAATTCACGGTGTTGGAGCCAATCTAAGGGCCCACTGTGGATGAAAAGGATGGTGTTGCCCCTTGACCCCTCCCCGCTTCAGGAAGCATCACCTCTCCATGCTCACACCAGACTCCACCAGTGAGCAACATCAGAACAAACAAGCAGGAAAAACTACTTTTTTAAACTCACGGCCCTTTGCCAATTTCAGTCCCTGAACAAAAACACTGCAGGAGGAAGGCCAAACTGCAATCAAAAGCAATCAAAAAGAAATTAAGGGGCAGGGTCCCATAGCTCCTGTGAAGGAGAACACCAATCTCCAAGCACAGTGACCACAGACATCAGGAGCAGGGAGGCAAGAAGGAAGCACTGAAGACACTGGCTTGGCTAGTTGTGCAAGGACCACTAATGCTATCAATTTTTTCTTACAACAGAAAAAAATAAAGTCCCTCAACACAGCAAGTTCAAACCAGCTCAGGATTTTGGGGCGTCCTATTGCAGCGTTTTGATCTGGCTGCAAGAACCCCACACCTACCTGTAACCTGCTATCAAACCAATCTCAGTAAAGATCAGTACAAAACAGTACACTAAGGGCAGGGGAGACAGGTGTGGAACCAATTGGAAATGACAGAACAGTAATTCCAACATGCCACAAATACAAAGCAGACACTGATTGAGAAATTAGTTTCAAGCCAGCAGGCTTATGTTGCTACAAATGGGTAAATATCATCCTGGGACATAGTAGTAGTGACATTGTAGGCCTCACACAGGTGAGACTTTAGCCAACAGACCACATCCAGCCCCACATATTCTTCCTCATAAAACACATGCAAAAATCTGAGACACTGCAGTGGAAAAAACCAAAAATTAAGAGTGTAGAGAGCATGACCTGGAAAAATGACCAAGGACCTGGGTGTGTTTAGATTTAAAAAGATAACACCAAATGAACAGAACAGCCCGCATACATTGAAAGTCACAAGAAAGGGGGAAAGTGCTCAACTCTTCTTCCACATCAGTTCAAATGGTAAAGATTTAGCCTGAATATGAAGAAACAAATATACCTACTGCCAAAGTGGTGATACACTGAAACAGGTTATCTAGGATGCAGAATCTCCAGCACCGTTTTTTGTTGGGTTTTTTTTTTTGTTTTGTTTTGTGGTTTTTCTGAATTTTGAGAAAAAAACCAACTGATGCAGATACCAATTCATTGCAAAGATTAGATCCCTTCTTTGAAGTCTTTCAGGCCTACAACCCTTCCAACCCTGGAGTGGGCCTGATGGATGTCCTCATCCTTTATGATAGGATTAGACCTATAAAATGACTGAGAACTTCGTGAGGAACACACCAAAAATAAATCAGAATTACGCAACTATACATGCTTATGAAGAAGCAACAAACACACACAGCTCAGCAATGATGGGAAGCAGCACAAATCTCCTCTGCAACATTGTCACAGCTTTTGAGAATCAATCTGGAAAAGTAAATACTGCAATTGATTCAACAGGTCGATTTCATGCATTTCATTCTCCACACTCACAACCCACATAAGCCCCAAGGGACACCTGAAAGGCTTTTTGAGACTGAGAGGCAGTAGCACACAGGACAAAGGGCATGTCCAGGACTCTGAAAAAGGTCTGCATACTTGGCTTCATGTCCCTCTTCCAGCCGCAAAAGGGATCAGGTTCCTCCAAAAGGGGATGGTGGTGGAAAATAAATGGGTATAAAGGCGTAAAGAACTGATTCCCCTAACTCACATTAGTGTTGGTCAATTTTCTGTGGCCCACAGGTCTTTATCCTGCTGTTACCCACATGAGGGAAAAGCAGCACATTTCTTTATTCCTCTGCAGGCAGACCATCATTACATCATGCCTCAGGAACAACCTCCTATCTCATGCAATAAATTCCTCATGTTTATAAAACATCTACGAGAAGCTCAGTGTATTGTTCAGGACACACCTGAACTACTCCTTGTGTCCAGCTAATTATTTAGAGCATATTCCCAGCATTGTCCTATTTCTACCACATCATAACCACTTGCTCAAAAAAGAAAAAGCACTTTTTATCTCTACAGCCCCTTTGCTTCTCCATCTCATTAGTACATTAGCAAAGTCTCTAAATTCAAACATTCAAACTGGTTGTTCCTATGACGAATATTCAAGTGGAAGAAAATAAGCAGCGAAAGACAGTCATAGGAAAAAAATGCTCTAGAGGAAAATAATACCCTGTCGAAACAGTTGCAAAGGGTGGAAGAAGTCTCTGTCTACCCTTAATTTTAGACAACAGCATCTGTTTTAGGAACCCAGTCAGAAAATGTCTTGGGAAATTTCTAGAGAAAGCACTGCAGGTTCTCAGAGACATATGTGGTCACAAGGCAGAGGCATAACCAGGTTTAGAGACGTGTTTTCTCAAGAAGGGTTTATCACATATTTAAGAGCATGCAACTCTCTGGGAGAGAAACAACCAGTGGGTCGTTGACTTAACAGTTTTGACAATTCTCTGTCTGGGATCACAGCTCCCAGCTGTGCTCGATTCACAACCTGGTGACCATTATCACTGGCAGCACTCTCCAGAGCACCACGTGTCTGAGCATTCAGGAGTCAGGTCTGCTCAGCTCCTTCTGCAACGGCCTCAGGACTGGAATAACCATGAGGTTTTCCCAGCCCAGAAAGAACAAATAAATAAGAATTTGCCATTTACACACTCCTGAGCAGGGGCAGAGGAAGCTGCACACAAAGCCAGGAGACCCATGAGGCTCCTAGGCCCTCCCCTACCTCATAGTGCTCACTGAGTACCTCTGTAGCAGGCAGTGACTAAGAAAATATAGACAAAATTAAAACACCAAGGCAAAAACCTACTGGAAAAGAAAAAATGAAATACTGACACGATGACTATGCTTCCACCTATTACTCTTTTACTAGACACTCTGCCCTCTCAGACCACACTCTCAATGCAATTGCTCATTGCCACATAATAACATTTTAGATGTTGTTGAAGGGAAAAAAATTAAAAGAAAAGGCTTTTTTACAAATGTTTTGCCTGGAAGCCAGTTGCCTGGTCTTACAGTTGCAGAAGAGTACTGCATGGAATGGAAAAAAGTTATTTTCCACGGAGGAAGCATAATTTTCAGCCAAAAAACTACATGAGCCACCTCCCTCCATCAGCCCCGTGGAGAGTTTTTGAATTCCTCCTGGAAACTCTGACCTCGGCAGAGGCACAAAAGGTCTCCAGTACTCCCTGAGCACTCCCTTCTCTCTGAATCACTGCCCATCTCTAGGGAATGGACTGCTCTGGTGGGACCCTTCCCTTTTGCCCCATCCCTCCCATAAAAAGCCACTCTGCACAGACTCACATTCCTGCAAATGACAGCGTGCACAGCTAAAAGCTGGGGATGCACAGGGTTACAAACAACAGCGTATCGCAGATCAGAACAGATTACAGAGCCGGGGCAAACCTACGAACTGGCAAGGAAGGCAATTGAAACCGACTGAACACTAACGGGGTTTGGGAGACCGCGACTCCTTCCCCATCCTACATCCTTTCATGCCTAGGATGAAAGAGGGAAGTTTGAGGACCGGGCAATGGCGTTCATTCCCTCTGGGCTAGGTGGGATTTCTCTCCTCCCAGCCTACTCTCCGTGGCAGCCCGAAGCACAGGCCAGGCAGACCGCCCCGCTCCCGCTGCGCTCGCCCAGCCCGGGCCGGGCTCCGGCCCCGCTCTCACCGCAGGCGACTAACGCGGCGGGCCCGCTCGTGGCATTGTCTCTCACATCGCGGCGGATGGGACAGACAGCGAGGGTTTTCCATTAGAGGAACGCTGAGCGATGCAAAGCGAGACATATTTGCCGCGGGGCGAATTAGTAATGAACGCTGCTCACGCACCTCACTGGAGCAGCACATTAGTTGCCGCCCGGGGTCCCTGTGCCACTGTGGCCGCGCAGACCGGCCCCCCCCCGCTCCGCGGGGCAGCCCCTCTGCCGAGACCTTCTCGCGGCATCGTCTGCCGGAGGAGGGACTTCCAAAACTTTCTCAGCCGCGTCCCGCGGGGACTGAGCTCGCAGCCCCGGGCACGCCCGCAGCGGCAGCTGCACGGCGCCGCTTCCCCGGCGACCTGC
>VZRS01010169.1:170920-270054 GCA_013398055.1 Ifrita kowaldi | reverse complement strand
AGCCGCGGCCTCAGGGGGAGCGGGGAATCCCGCCCGCAGGGGAGCGGGTGTGGCCTGCTCGGCTAGAGCCCGTCTTTCGACACGGGCAGCTACACCTGTGTAAGGCACCCGGACGCCGTGCGGAGCTCCTGGCACCTGACTGGCGCCGCAGGTGGCAGCAGCGCGCGGGACCGGCCCCTGGAGTGCCCAGCCGGGCGTGGGCAATGAGGCCGTGCCGCTGGTGGCTTGTCCCCACGAACGCGACGTGTTGGGCTGGCAGTACACGGACAACCCGAGCCCAGGGATGGTGCCACACCTTCCCCCGGTCACTCCGGCGCCATGGGAGGCTTTCCTTTAGCCAGGCACAGCCTCGAGTGTCTCAGAAAGCCTGGCAAGCTTCTGCTCTGGCTGAAGGACGGGGGCCCTTGCAGAGGAGCCTGGCTCCCTTGCTGCCGCAGGGGGGTGGTCTTCACTAGAAAGACGTTTCGACAGTTGAATTTCTACCACAAAACTTGCTAATAAAGGGGCTAGAGTGCCTTAGTAAATTCATGCTTCCTCGCACCTAATAGTGCTCTCTGTACTCTGTCCCCGGGACGGTCTAAAATATACTTTTTCTTGTGGTACAGTAAGAAGCTCACTTTTGTAAAAGGGTGGGGCATGACTGGCGCCCTGAAACTGCAGTTACTGCAGAGAGAAGATACCAGAGCCCCAGCAAAATCTCTAGAGAGGTCACACCAAAACATCTCTGGAGGGCCCACGTGTAAGACTCGATGTGAAGCACTGACAGAGGACACGGGCAAGCTGAGAAACAGGAGCAGACCATGAATGTGGACAGGGCAAAAAGATTTTTAAATTTCCCAATAAAGGTGGTCAGGCACTGGGAGAGATGTCTACAGTTTCTGTGGTATCTCTTGGAGATTTTCAGCAGTTCAGCTGGCCTCGACCTTGAGCAACTTGATCTACTCGTGCAGCTTTGAGCCGGAGACTGGACAAAATGACCTCCCACAGGTCCTTGTCAACCTAATGTTTTCTATGATACTCTGATTCAGAAAAAAACAGTATCAAGGGGTAAGTGAATCAGAGAGGGCCCACAAAATGTGTGAAAGGAGCTGTGAGGCCCCCGCAGAGGCATTTTTGCCCACTGTTTGGTGGGGGACAAATGCAGTAACACTGTTGCCTGGAAGTCCTGCTCTGACTCATCCCAGGAGACATTTCTGCAAGGCACAGCAGAAAAGGAGAAGTGACTGCTGGGCCCTGAAGAGGGGGGGGTTGGGGGAGGGAGCTGGCCCCATGGAAGCTCAGAACAGGGAATTTTAGTCTTACTCATCATATTATTTTTGTATTTGGGTTTTCAGATGTAAAGCTCAGTATTTCTGTCAGCATATTAACTCTGTGTGCACCTCAAGTTTGTCCACTAGCCCCAGTGACTCGTTATATGCCTGACTCTGCGCACAGACACACAACTTCCAGCTGGGAGCTCAGTCTGGCTAGCACTTTACTAGTGTTTGTAAGGAATAATTGAACTGCCTAGTCAATGCTATTTAGTCTGGGTAGAATTCAGTGTCCTTCTGGAGAAAGAAGAAAAAAGATGGGCCTGGTCTGGGAAAGATAAAGCCAGAGAGCAGGTTAGGGCAGAGGAGTGAAATGTGGCAGATGAGTAAAATGCAGCAGATGAACAATACACGATTTACAACAGTTAGAATGGAGGTTCATGCTGATTTACCTCATCTTAACAAATGTAAGCCGGAAATGGAAGAAAAATCTATGCAATCATGAAAAACAAATAGTGCTGGCAGATCCAGCAGAATCTAAACATCTAGCAGAAGACCAGCATGTGTTTGTTCTTTGCTGGAGTTTCAGACTTTGATAGGGGGGTCACAATACAATCTGGGTATGTGTTTTGTGTTTGATACACAACTGCCTTTGTCTTAGACCTACATGTAGTTAATGCTGGGTTCTGACCATGGAAGAAGGTTTCTGTATGTTTCTCAGTGCTCAGTAATGAAAAACCTGATATCTATAACCTAGCACAGCTTCCTGTCTCCAGGGCAGAGGCCCAACTCTGGTTCCTGCCCTTCAGCTGGCAGAAGACAGGCTGCAGTTCTGAATGTGTGTTTCAATATCAGTGCTGAGGGCAAGCACTTACTTCATAACCAACATTCACACTTCCATTCTCTGCACGGAGTGAGATCTATATCCCACCCTAGTGAGGGCCATATTCTGACTGCTGGTGCCAAGATTCACACTCTCAGCTACTGCAACTAGTGAGACCTATGCTGTCACTCACCTTGATTACTGCAGGCTTCACACTGTACAGAGCTACCTACCCTGTAAGTGGAGGAGCCATCGCTTGGCAGAGTTGTAAGGGTAGCAGTTGTAAAGCATGGTGAGAAGAGAAGGTTTAAATATCAGGCCTCTGTAATGAAGGGGTTGCTGGATTGCGAAAAGATCTCCAAAGCTACTACTGTGGTTCAGAACAATGCCTACCTCAAGCCAGCAGAGACAGAATTAAATTTTCCAGCTTCCTAAATTCAGGAGGATCCATTATTAGCATTGACCACTCAAATTTTAAGTGCAGTTATTGCAGCCCAGTCCAGTTTTCTTCTAATGAGGAAGTCACAAGAGTGTAGAGGTCAGTGGTTTGCAGTCTCCTTCCAGACTTGATGAATCTATGCCATCTCCACTTGGGTAAAACACAGAACTACTCAGTAGGTTGGTATGAATAGCTCTGTAAAAAGACCGAGGAGGACATCTCCTGCTGTGTTTCAGTCTGACATCCTGCATTATGAAATAAGTTCTGAAAGACGGAAGAAAATGATGAGATCAGGGTTTTTCCATTTCTGTTTGTCTAAGGTGACAGAAGCTGTATAAAGCTGGCACTAAAAAAAGTGCAATTGATAGCTAAGTTCATCCGAGGTACTCAAAGTAGGTGGGGGAAGCCCTTTTTTTTCTTTTCTAGTTGACAAAGAAGCCCAAGACTGGAGCAGTAGTAGGAGTGTCACAGGCAAGATTGAAACTTAGTGGCAGACATCCTGGAGGAGGATTCAGAAGAAGAGTAGCAAAGGGAATTGTCACTGAATCACAACTAACATTCACAAGAACATGTTACCAGTAATCTGAGGA
The DNA here is from genome assembly GCA_013398055.1 of Ifrita kowaldi. Lineage (NCBI taxonomy): Eukaryota > Metazoa > Chordata > Aves > Passeriformes > Cinclosomatidae > Ifrita > Ifrita kowaldi. The sequence goes on along the minus strand of VZRS01010169.1, from coordinate 266,952 downwards.
AACTTGATGTTTTGGTTAAACAGAACAATTCACACGCAACATCAAGATGAGCAATCCAGTCCACAGCAATGGTTTCCTGGTGCTATGATTAAGGATAGAAATGTGCAAGCATAAGTAAGTTTAGCAGAGACACCAAGAGGACTAGTAGGAGAAGGAAACAAACAGCTTGGGGCAAAAAAGAGTAGAGTCCAACTCAAAGTAAGCCTTAGGAGGAGAAAATTGGGATGCAGGCATAGCATCTCAAAGATGAGGTCTGTAAAACTGATCTTAGATGGATATGATGCCTAGGAGTGGCTAGCTGAAAACAGAGGCTAGACAAGATTAAGAGAATAAAAGCAGGAATTTATTGAGGGCCTTCAATAGGAACACCTTGGGAGTCAAAAAGCCTCCGAGGGGCTACACCCAAGATGGACGTTGGGTCATGGGTTTTTCACACTTTTATAAGTTTGGGCCATTTGCATATCAGGGTTAATCCTCCAATTACAAATGCAGGTAATGATGTAGTTACCCCAAGATTGTTCCCCCTCCCCAGAGGCTTAGTTTACATATTTTGGGGCCTGGGACAACAAGGTGTCCTTGGGTCCAGGCCCAGAGAGGGTTTGTTATGTCTAACAGAAGCCATGTGAAGTTTTATAGCTACACACTAAACCAGTACAGGGTCTGAAAATACAAAAGCTAAATCCTAAGGCATCAGATAGAGGTGGTGTCAGATACAATAGTGATAAAGATCAATGAGAAAAGTTGTGAGACACAGTACTGCCAAATCCCTTTTCACCCCACAACTTTGTACTAGGTGATTTGTATTTTATCTTTTGTTTTGTGTTCTCAGAAGCCAAACCTGTTGGCATACTGAGAAGTCCCATGGAAAATCAAAGTCTCTCTTTGCTTCTAAAGTTTTTTATTAGGCAGCTTGAAAAATTTGGAAACATGAAACTGACAAAATTGAAAAAGCTGAACACAAAAAATAAGAACCCCAAATTAATATCGCAAGGATCTAAAAATGTTTTAACTAGCCATGACATTTTTAGGTTCATCCCGTATTTCTGAGCGTCACAAATTTTGCACTATTAGAAATGGGCTATGCTCTGAACACAGTGCATTTTTTCCCAGCTCAGGCATTTACTTACACCATGGAAATGAATCTGCTGGTTGGCAGAGCCAGTGGCCCCACAAAGATCACAGATCCTGAGTTTGGAATCTTATCTAACACCCTCATTTCTTGCTATTGCCACAGACCTCTTCTCAGCAGTCTGGGGCTTTGCTCCCCTAATGCTGGGCTTGTCCTACACAGCTGCCCACCCCTGATAACACAACTGAGGAGCCCAGAGGAAGTTGTACAAGATGCTTTTGTCAACACTCCTTCCCACATACACCATCTCCCGTCTCCTTTGTTACTGTAAATTGACATCAGAGCTGCTGAATCATGATAGGGGAGTCACAAAAATGTTATTTATGTTGTAGAAACAAGGCCCCCTCCCTCTCTTTTTTCCTGCCTGTGTCAAAATGGAGTCACTGATTTTTGTCCTAGCTCCTCCTGCACTGGCACTTGAGGTGAGGCACTCTGAGTTCTCCTTTGGGCTGGGATAAAATCCGTGTGCAGATACAACCAAGATTTGATTCTCCCCTGTGAAAAGACAGCCTTGCTAAGCAGACACTGTGTGGACAGCTCACCATGAAAAGCCATTTGGAACCAGTTTCTAAGAGATTTGCCTACAAGGTCAGAGCCCCAAGGGAGTTTTTCAAATGAAACACTGCACGTTTGAAAAGCTGACCTCCCACACAGAGGACTTATTTGCACTACAAAAATATTTTGTTAGGGTGCTTAGTTGTGACAGGCTTTATTCGCAAGCCTGTAGATGGAGCTGAACTATGGTTCGCCTTTTCAGCACTGTAACGGAGTTCCCAACAAACCACAGTGTTGAGGAAAGAAGACGGTGCTGTGTCTGGAAAGGGGTGCATGGAACAGGATGACTTGGTAGCATTAGACAACACAGAAAGACACAAGAAGGAAATTTAAAAAAGGCAAGAAAGAGGCAGGAGGAGACACCAATGACCAGAGACAAGAAGTTACCAAAACTTTAAAAATACACAGGGAACCCGAGTAAGTTATGTCAAAGGGAAACTCTGAGAGGCCTGGCAAAACACAAGGAAAGGAAGAGATCATTAGCAAGCTGTGCAACTTCAAGATGATCAAAATTTTCTGTGTATAAAGTCATAAGCATTTATAAGTTTTATGTGCAGATAAATACTTTTGAAAGCCAAATTTTCATAGCCCAGTGAGATTTAACTTTCCTACTTTAAACTAATACATAGGCTCCACATAGATTTGCCAAGGTATTCAGGGGAAACTTCAGACTTTTACTGTGTAAAAAATTTACCAGGATAAAATACCTGTTAATCACTTGCAGAAATTAAATTTAAAACAATGACATCAGTTAGAAAAATCTAGGAAAATTCACAACTTAACTAATTCAATTCACAAATGAAAAGAAAGTTGTAATTTCTTTCACCAGAACCCTGTTCCTCTGCTGTTCTCTTCCAAATTCTTATTTTCCAACCAACTAAAAAACAGACAAATTGTACTCTAAAAGAAAATATGGAAAAGCAATAAAAATTTCAGTTCTTCATTTACTGAGTCTTCCCCACTATGACTCACCCTAAGATTATCAAAATGCATAATGAATTCAAAATAACACACTAGTCTGGAATTATGACATAATGTAGCCAACACAAATCATTGACTTTTAAGGCATGACAAAATTGTTATTGTTGCTATTATTGTTGTGGCAGTAGGTGAGAACAACGTGAGGCTGAAATTATGTCTGTGTAAGAAAAAAATCTTGTAGCCTGGCTGGAAATCAAATGCAAAAAGTGAATGACGGAACCTATAGAAGAAATTATTGGACAGAAAAGAAGATAAATTAAAAAAATATGCTAGTGACTTACATTAACTGTGTGACTTGGGTCATGTGAAAAATTTCTTTTTTAACAACAAATGAAATCATCGTTCTTGCTCAATTCAGCTGCCATTGTTTGGCTCATAACACACTAGAACAGGACAAAATTAAAAATACTTGCAAAGTCATTACTAAGTGTCTACTTAAAAACACACCATAAAACTCTGCATAAACTTCCCTATCATGTGCTTTATGTATTTCATAGTTTCAAACATATCCATCCCAATTCTATTGAGAAAACATCCTGTTGTACCACGGTTCTACAAATGTTCATAGAACTGTGCTGAAATGTCACTGGCTGTTGAACTACAATCGCTTTGCAATCGTTAGCCTGTGCTAAGTAAAAATGACACCACTTTTGCCACTGCATTTCCATTAAATGTAGGGCAGATTCAAGACCAAGTGGATGATTTAAGCTCCATAACTGATAAAGGGTGAGTGACAGCAAGGACAGAGGGAGGAAGTCCTTCATTGGACTTTTTTTTTCCCCTGGATTTTCATGGATTTTAAGGTCTGTAGCACAGTTTCAGCTGACTTTTCGTTGTGGTAATACCATTTAGTGCTGGTATTGCTGCATTTTTTTTTAATCAACAGATCTCAAAACACTTTATTCTTCTTTAGACACAGTGCTTTACTTCAAACAAGGCCTGCCATGACCAAGAGGGAAAACAAAGGCATAGAGGGTGCAAGTGGCCAGCTAATGAGTCAAGGAGTCAGAAAATTAACTCAATATCCTAGATTACAGGCCAGAACATAAACAGTGGAGCATGCTTTCCTGTGTCAGCATTTGCTATTCCATTTTCTTTCATGAAATCTGCCTTTCCACGAATGTAATTCAGAGGTTACAGTTAGCTAAAGTGACATTTCTGCAAGTATTTGAAGACTGAAAGAGAGCACCAAAAGTCATAGGAGAGGTGGTCAGGGAAAGAGCACAGTGATGGCCACATCACCTGGGGTTAATACAAAGACAGGTAAAGACAGAAAAATTTTAGGGGTTTGATGAGTGATATTATTGGAAGCAGCAGATTAGTTACTTTTCATGTTGGGGAGGAGTTATTTATAACTCTTTGTTTTCCACATGGTTTGCTGTGGGACTTTGACAGAAAACACACGGTTCCTATGTCTGGCAATATGGAGAAGATGATGGACTGGACTTAAGAGCCACAAGAGTCTTCAGACCTCTGATTTTGCCAGTGCAATTAGTTGTTTTCCAGCTGCAGTTCTTCCAAAAACTTCCATTGTGTATCTTTGGTAGTTTATAATAGGGTAAAATAAAAAGTTTTAACATTGGATTGAATATTCTTCCCCTCTGAGTTACCGTGAAATTTATCCAGTTATGCATGCAACATTTACTTTTGAGTTTTTCCTCAGAATTAATTTGAAATTGGTCATATTATGAGCGGGAAATCAGGATGGCCCAAGTACAGACATATCACAAAATCTCTAAAATTTGAGCTTGTGTTTATCAACTGTTTAATACTCTCCATTCCTAAGGGACTGAGAGGATAAGCAGATGGTCTGCAAAGCAAAACTGTAGTATTTGAGGCTTGATGGGAGATGTGCCTTTTGGCCAAGAGACATGTACAGTCTTGCCTGCTATTTATTTCCTCTAACAATTAAGACACACATCCATCACTCAATAAATTGGCTGCAAAGCAGCTGTTCCTAGACAGCATATGCCTATCCTAGGATGGGTTTTGTCATGCAATTGAAACTGCTGTAGAACAACATAGGAACAGGCATTACCTGGCTAACACTGAGAAAAATGGTAGCTCGACAGGTCATTCAAATACAAAGCATAGGCCTGTTTCTGTTGCAGGATGGATGCAAGTTCAAATTAGAAAAGGTGAGGCAGAGACTGACATCTGAAAAGGCCTTTTGCCTGAGAGACTATTTAAGAAGCACAAAATCTTAAAGCCACCCACATCTGTCATGAAGGAGCTGCTTTTTCAAAGTCTGCTTAAAGGGGGCTGGCCCTGCTAACAGACAAGGAGATGGTCTCAATGCACTAATGGTTCTTTCCATCCAAATTTCCTGTGTGTGTCACAGCTGCTGATCTGTGCAGCTGTCTCTGGTGGTTTGGTTGGTTTTTTTTTTTTGCCTAGCCCATCTCATATTTATAGACAATTTATCATTTTATGCTGTATATCAGGGAAATGAAGAGTGAGAAATATGATTCTGATTTTTGCAACATATTGATCATGAAACCCTCAACTGCCAAGTATCTGTCCTGTTTGTTAGCGATTAAATAGTAAATACCAACACATTTTCGCTCTGACAAAACTTGACCCATGGGCTTTAGATTTTCCTTTGTTTTCTCTTTGTTCTCCAGGCTTATACAGTCAGGGATTTATCCCCTGCCAAAGGCTTTAGAAGGTCCCACTCCAGTGAACTCCAATAAGCACCTCTCTTCCCCCTATAGAGATGAGTTACAGAGAATGCTTGAAAGAGTAAAATCAGTTTCTCTACTTATTTGTGGGGTTCAACGAATTTCAATTCATTTGTGGGGTGATGTGACTGTGTAGTAATGGGACTTTAGGGGGGTTGCTGCCAGCAGCACATATATATCTGGGTGCAATACATATAGTCCCCTGGGACGGGGGGGACACTGGTTTTAGTCATGGGTGCCTTCCGGTAGACTGGAGCAGGTGCTATCACCCTCTGATTCCTTCAGCTTTCTCTCATCTCATTCACCAGTTGTTAGTCAAATTCACCTCTTGTCGCCCAGAGGTAAAGACAACCGCTTAGGACAAAAAAGAAATGACTGATGAAAAGCCCCTCCTGAGCACTCCAAAGCTCGCACACTGTGGGCAGGAGTAGATTGGCACTGGTTTGTGAGAGTATTGCTCCATAATTGTTAGTCCTTGTGCTGCCCACCCATCTTGTGTTCATGTCATCCTCCTTTTCCTGTTCCATTCTTGGGCAGATAGACCCCAGTCGCTGAGTGCTGCCTCAGTGTAAAATAACACGTGGTGCTTGTGGTGTGGGAAGGAAGCTGGCTGTGGGAGATAAAGGTCTGAGGTTAAGAGCAGACCGACTGTTACGCTTCTGGGGCTTTGCTGCTCTTTGTATAACCTTGGTGTGGCTGAGTGATACAAATCAGCACTACCTTTTCTGATAAAATCCATCTACCAGAGGCAAGCAGCAGCCATACCTCCACATCTTTTTTGTAGTTTATTACAGTCCTGGTGTTCCAAAGGGTCTGGATGGGTCAAAGGTTAGTTTTCCATTATATTAGACAAGACAGCAACCAAGTTTGGTTGGGGCTCAGAGACTTAGGAAATAAACTGAACGAAAAAAAGTATCAGAGAACTTGCAAGAAACAAAAGCCTTCAGGGAAATTCCAAGTTTGCCAAAGAAAAGAACAGTCGCTGAGAATGTTTGTGCAAAACCACCATCTTCTTCCTTCCCAGAAGGATTAGTACAACTCACTTTGAAAGAGAAAGAAAGAATCAAAAGAGCAAGAAACATTTCACCCAGCTGTCCCAATCTGCAAAGCCCCACTGCTCTACTTCACCCAAAGCAGCAGGCAGAAATGCAAAATCATGCCATTTGTGATCTACAGAAACAAAGCTCAGTGTTTGCATGGGTGGGGGAGAGAGACAGTCAAGCTTATCACCAACTGGAAAAAATGCAGACTAGAAATGCTCTGGTTGCTTCTAAAATTTTTTTTCTTTTTAATTCTTTTTTCTCTTTGTGAAAGCCTTAATTATATTTTTTCACAGGAAATACAAATCCTAAATGAAGCTTCATTGCACATAACAATAGAGCCATAGTTTTGAAGATTAGAGAACGAAAGTAATGGTTCTGGAAGGTGCTGCTCCAAAAATCAATCTTTAACTCTTCAGTGGAAAACAAGAATTAAAATTAAGTCAGGAAGCGTGGAAAAAGCAGAGAAGATCTGAGCTGATCTCCTCAAAGTGTTTCTTAGCCTATCTTAAGAAACATCTTCTACCTGATTTTCTGAAGTTCTAGGCAGTAAAGGAAGCTCTTGCATTCCTGAGGGCTATAGAATAAGCAAACGTGGGTTTACCAGGCAGGTCTATGGCAGCTGCAGTCTCTTCATTTGGAATGTCCAGAGCAGAACAGACATTGTCCTTAGACAACCTTGTCCAACCATTCTGTCATCTGATTCAGACTCAAGCTGACTGCTCAAAGGGAAAAAGTACTGTGGGCATCTGCATAACTGAAACCTGAGGCAAGCAGAATGTTAAGAATGTTAAATAAGTGTAGAACTGCTAAAAATTTTCACAACGAAGGGAAACAAAAATCTGCCTTTTCTCTGAGGTCAGCTCTGTCCTGAGCATTGCTCTAGCTCTGTCACATAATCCTGACATAAAGAAGTTACTCTGTCTAAGAATATTTGGTGGAACCAGAATGGAATTGTCATGTAGAAACCCTGTAATCCAAAATACACCGTTTGCATATTTTAGATACTGATTCTGTTACAGCTAATAAAGTACTACTGATGCTGTAAAATACTTTACAGGTCATATTCAGCTCTGAAGATTATATTATTTATTGGTAAAATATCTAGTAGTCTAAATGTTCCAACAGGTGCAGGGGAAATCAAGAGAGCTCAAGACCTATGAAAATCAAGTCTGAAGTGCCTAAGAGGAGGACAAACTGTCTGCCTTTCACACTGCAGAAACTGTAAGCAGTGAAATGACACAAAATTATGCTTCAATTGATGTAATAAAAATATGCTTAGATCTAAGGCTGAATTGATAAATTGATGGACTAAAATATATGTTATGCTGAAAGTGATGAATCTGTGTTTTGAGTTTTCAGCCTTCCTTTTGTTTTTCTCCTTCTCCATTGTTCCAGTTCTTTTTTGGTCTTTCAGTTTTGTCAATAAATACAAACAAACGAACAACAGAATAACCAAATAAATCTGAAACATATTTCACAAAAGGAGATCTAAAGAGTTCTAGCTTAGCAAAATTAGGTTATGAGGGGATAAGAGAAGCTGCTGACTGGTGAAAATACAGTAAAGATACCAAATAAGTAGAGTGAAAACCTTGCCAGTGAATTTAAGAGAACAAGTGAAGGGACAGGATGAAGTGTACAGGGCAATTTTTAAATAAAAACACAGGTGGGTTTGAAGTAAGAAATGTGTGTTGTAGAACAGCTACTGGAGAAACGGTTCTTCCTCTTCCTCTCAGTGAAGGTCCATAAATCAAAGCATTTATGGGCTTTACTTAAGGTCTCCTATACTCTTGGTAACAACAGCTGAAAGGAAAACCAGAAGAGCCAGCTCAGAGACTGCCCAGGCAGAGCCATAGGCAGGAAGGATAGCAGCAGCTTGCAACTTTGAAAAGTTCTCTCTGAAAAAACAGTAAGAAATAATTGTTTGAAATCCAATCAAATGTAACTAATGTAGCCTCCCGTAGGAAAGATTTTGTTCTCCAAATCACTTATCATGTCCATATTTTAAAGACTGCTTTCCATTTTCCAATCTGCACCCACATAATGCAGTTTAATACAATATCTATAACACATATCTTTGTTCACAGGGGGTGTTTTTTTCTAGCTTTAAGGGCAATTTTGACTTGCAAAGGGCTATGTCAAATCCTATCAATCAATGCTTTCACCAACAAGAGACACAGAAAAAGTCTGACAACAGGAATCTGTCAGTTTCCAAAGCACTTAAAACTCACTAGTCCTGAACACTTTCTGGGTTTATTTGCATAAAACGCACCCCTTTCCTTCTATTTCTTGCCTCACACATTAGATTATTTTCATACTGCATATTAGACCACTAATAAGGCACAAATTTCAGAGAGCATGATCCAGTCTAATAAGCACATAGAGTTCAGGACTGAAACCTCCTGGTTTTCCACATCATCTTCATTGGCTCTACGTTTTAGTGCAATGACAATTAATGTATGGTTTTTCCAGACTTAAATTTCTATCTGCAGAAGTTTATAACACTCAGTTTGGACAGGTCGTAAGGAAAAAAAATCAATCTCAATAAATATTAAGCACAAAACAGTTTTAGACAAATCATCGGAACTCTGGAAAGAAGCTGATAGCCAGTTGTGAGTTGTAGTGAAAGTTGAATAAAATAAATGAGGAAGAACTGGTGGAATAGTTTTTTCTAAATGTTTGGTTTCCATATGGAAATCCAGTATGTGTTTTCACAGTAAAAAACACAATAAGAATCTCATCCTTGCCCAGAATAGGCTGATTTTCATGTCTATATGGCTAGGAGTTCCAGAAGTCTAATAACCTTAATGGCATGCACAATATTCCCAAAGGGACAGAGTTCAATGTTGACCTCAAAATTAAGTGAGCTAGTGATTTTATTTTCTTTTTTTTTTTTTTTCCACTGTGAATGCACAGTGGTAAGACATATCTTGAAGTTTAAGTACATGCTGATTTGTCCCCCCCTCAAAAAAATCACTAAGCTCTCCATGTGAAATCCATGACAAGTGTGTGAACCAGGACATTTTACTAGAAACAAACAGGATCAATCTTCTGTTTTGCTTAGTCTGATACCAAGAGAAATGGTAACTATCATAGTTTTCAGGAGAAAAGACATGACCAGCATGGCAGCATTCTGTCCAGTAAACTTCAAGATTTTAGTAACATTTTTAGAAGTTTGAAATGTTGAAACATTTTTGAAGTTTAGAAGTTTGAACAGACAGAATAGCCAGCAGGAAGAGAGAGAGATGTTAGGTAGAAATGAGAAAAGTATTGATATGTTAATTTTAGAACTAGTCATGTTGCTAATCTCTGAGCACATTTGAAAATAAAGTTTATTTTATGGCAAGAAAAAACCCACAGTTGTGATCTTTAGAAAAATTCCAAAGTGTGTGTTGTTAAGAGAGTTAATGCAATGAGGGGAGTTACAAGAGAAACTGACGTTGCCTACTGAATGACTGTGCAAAACAGAAGCAATCTGTATAGAATGAGTTACTTCAGAAGGAAGTATAATGAAGTTTTTGTCTCAGATTAGGTATTTTCAAATTAACCTCTGCTGAAAGTGTTATAAATTCCATTCCAAAGAAATCTGGAGAACAGAAAACAGAAAAAAAAGAACAAAAAAAAAAAACCAAACAAAAAAAATCCACCCCAAAACAAAACAAGAAAATAAAAGAAAAAACCAAACAACAACAATGTAAAGAAAAAAACCCCAAACAAAAACCACACACACAACAACAACCACCAAAAAAAAAAAACCCTAAAAACAAAACAAAAAACAGTAAAGAAAAGCTAGGAAATTCATTTGCACTCTAAACATTGACAAAAGAATTCAGAGAATTTAACAAGAATTTAGAAATAGTTTGGTTTTTGTGACCAGATTCTCAAATCTGCATTTATTGGACAACTGAAACATCTAACGGAAATATAATGCCTGGATCTAGTCTCAATAGCTGACATCAACTTCCACTCCTGACCCTCTCCTGCCTTCCTATTATTGGACTTCTTTTGAAGCAACTTCTCTAATTAAGAAATTGTGCTTTTTTAATGTCTAATCCTTTACTAAAATTTTACTCGCCTATCACGCAGCATATAAACTTGCATTTTCCCCCTCTGGCTTTGCAGAATAAATTTTCAAGATTATTGTACTACTCAAAAATAACAAAAAACGTTCTCAAATTTAAAACATTTTTGCATGTTGTATCTCTCTTGTATTTTTTGCTTGTTGTGGAATATCCTGCTCTTCTCTTTCAGCCTTTCCTAGTTCTATTCCATGCCCCACAGCACCTCCAGGGAATGGTTTCCTACTTGAGAACAGTCTGTCATGCACCATCTTTTATAAGCAGAAAGTACCTCTATTCTCTGAAAACTTATGGTACACTGTTTTCTGCAGCCATGAGTGTGAGAAATAATTTTTCTTTTTTAGTATGAAAAACATCCAAATCACAAGATATACAGATAAATCTCTCCTCTAAAAACACCCATTTCTTCCATGTTGCCAAGGAAATGAGTACATAGTTAATCACGATCAACAAAACACAGTCCTCTCCACCTTCTCTATTTCTGTCTTTCAGCCTGTCAGTCCTCCAGACAAGAAGCTTCTTACTGCATTTTCGTACAACTTTTGGGGATGAAACAAAATAATTAAGAAAAAGCCTTTGCATTCTGTGTAAGAGCATCCTGCTATAGGGGATCTAAACTGAGAGACACAGGACATGTTGGTGACTGAGTTAGGCTGTGGGCCTGAGAAACTGAAGCCAGGAGTTGCACAGGCACCCGAAGGTCAGCAGATTTCTCGTCTCTTTCTCAGTGTACCCTGCAGTGTTCTGTTAACATTTTGCAATAGGTTCGGCAGCTAAGCTTTTGGGGTGGGTGTAAGAGTGCACCACTTCCTGTGGTGACCGTTCTTCCTGTTTTCTCAAGGCCGATGGAGACGAGCTGGCGGGGCTGCTGATTTTGAAACAGGGGCAGATGCATGATTGTCTTGTGAGAGCACAGAATGAATCATCATCCCATTCTTATAGAAAAATCCCGAATCTTTCCAGAGTTGGAACTCACTCTGTGGCTTTGGGCTACCTGCTCTTTCATTGAGAAGAGGGTGGGAAATGCCCAGAACACCAAAGAGTCAAAAATCAAGAGCCAAACCACAATAGATCATGAGATTAGTTTAAAAATCATAAAACTTTTGGAATATATTTTCTCTGTTCACTGAATTTCCATATTTTAACCTACATCCTATTCTCTGCAATAAAAGCAAAAAATATTTTCTTTTTTAATACGAAAAACATGAAGTATCATGAGACTTTTAATAAAACCACAAGTCAGTAGCCATAGATGGACAGAAAGATTACTGAAACACAGAACTACTTTTACACAGGTTTTGATAAACGTTCAAAGAAAAAAATACTCAAACCATTGAAGGGTTCAAGGGTACAGTAATTCAGTTTATTAGTAAAAGAAGAGAAATCTTTGGTAAAAGACAGGAAAGGAAGGGAAAATAATTTGACAAAAGAAAAATCTTCTGCTGTAAGATAAAAGATGCAGAATAAATCTATCCTGGTGCAACTTTACCTGGTTGTTATTATTATCAAAACCTTAGTATCAACATGAAAGATTCCCCAAAACTGTTTACAAATAACTATAATATAACCAGGATTACAGAAGATGCTTCCCTGAGTAGTACATTCTCAAAATTGAAATGAATATTTGAAGAACCTGCTTGCAAGAGCAAACACTGCCCCCCCAAAAAACAAAAGGCAGTCAAACTAATACTGTACTTAGAGCTTCAGACTCATACCAGCCCCTAGATTGTCTAGAAATTTTGAGGCTAACACCTGTTAGCTAATATATGCTAATAAATATGCTTGAGAAATCTCGTATAGACAAGGCAGTGTGCATTTTACCGTGCACTAAGCTCAAATATTTACATATTAGGCATTCCTCTATGCTTTGTTATCCATCATAGCACTAGATGTTTTTGGCAAACTGATTTTTTCTTAATCTGTTTCAGTTCATATCCAAGCTCCCCAGTGTTTTCCAGACTGTTTCATGATTGAAGGCTTAATACATTGCTCTTGTCATCAGTTCCATGCCCAAAAGCAGCCTGGGTCTACATTTTGGAAACAAGCCCTATGCAAAATGGAAAGGAGACTGTGAGAAAATAAGAGCGTAAAAGATCTGTCTTAAAGCTGAAGGGAGTGATGGTAAAAGGAAGGACTGGGAGGGACCCTCCTGGGGAGATACATGTGGTCACTCTTGACATTTGGAGCCAGCCCAGAAAGGAACAGAGACTACTATTTCAACCAAATGGCTCTGCTTCTCTTTGATCTCATTATAAGGCTCATGCCTCAAAGTACGTTCAATCCAACTGACTGTCAAATGTTTTCTTTGGGCTGGATGCATTTACCATCCTCAAGAACATTTTTATATTCCATTACCTGTATGCTAACACCTCTGCTTTTGACCATCTATTTGAACCTCATGTTGCCACATCTAAAGTGCTTGAAAATATTTGCATATCATTTGCCACTTTCTGGACCCTCATATTCTCCCATTCTTGCCTGGTCCCCTGTAATCTTGGACTGTGCTTTACATAAATATTTTTTATGGGTAAATATCCCTTTGCTTTCTGAATTCTTGACATGGGCCTGCCCTGAGTTTTCACGGAGAAGTGAATATGAAAGACCTTGAGTTCCTCTCCTCATACTGCATTTGTTTCACTTTCTCCTCCTTTCACTCACGGATTTAATCTGAATCTCTCTGAGCTCAAGTGTAGGGTTTCTGAGTTGCCAGTTCATAGGATGAAGACCTTGGTGCTGCTGGAGTATGCAAGCAATGAGGACACCCCATTAGATTTCTTCCTGATCTGTGTCAATGGCTCTACTTTCAAGCATCCCTTCCTTTAATTACATTTTTTTTCTGAAAATCTCATCAAGACTGCTTAGTGGTATCTACACAGGGTTTTGCATATAGAACTCTTGAATAAGAAAGAGCACTTCCTAGTTTCCTTACCATACGACTGAGCAAAATATTTCTGAGAATCAGTTTATGGTGCATTACAAGATTATTTATTTATTTTTCCTTCCTGGCTCTAAAAGCAGAATGACTGCAGTCATCAATCGCACAGAGCTTTGACAGTCTGGCAGCTCAGTCTGCAGCAATAAGGGGCTAGCATGGTTATTGTGGGGCAATTACTTATAACTTCAGCTGGGGGATTCACAAACTGGAGAAGCAGTGTACAGAGGTGCAGACAGGTCTTGGAACTTGAGAGAAAATGTAATGCTAAAAGACATGGATGGTGGAAAAAACCCAAATGTGGATGGTGGTAAAAAAAAAAAGAAACTATGGAGTTATGTCATCTGTGGACTTACCAGCGTCCATCACCTTGGATGACACGATGAGTGACACTAACTTTCCAAAAATGTCCAACACGGTTTTCAGGAACTGCTCTAACACAGAGGTTCAAATCCCATCACTTTGCAATTACTGATGTACCACAGTAGCTCCAAAACCTCTGCGTGAGGAAGCAGACCTTTACAGACCTGTGTGCTAAACCTGCCCAGCCCTTTGAAAGCACATGCTGTGAGTGAGAGCCCATGCTGACCAGAGAGGCAGGCTGCAGGCTGCAAATTGGCTGCCCAGGGCTGCTGCGAGTCCGTGGCTAACCATCAAGTCAACTGTCAGGCTGCTGGGTGGGGGCATTGCAGTGATATTATGAAAGTTGTTTATCCACTGATTATCAGCAGCAAGAACATACACGAAATAACAGCAGGCTTTTACAGAAAGAGCCTCTAAATTGCATTATGGTAACAGATTGTGCACTTGTCCATGGTTTGTGCTCCAGCAGAAATCCCCTGAATAGGTTAACTAAAAACAATCCTACTCTTCTGTTCTTTCAAGGCTTCGTAAACATAGACTGATCAACACCAATTGAAACAGCAGTAGCAAGGTTTGGAGCATGGGAGTTCTATGGAAATAATGCATATGCAAAGCTGGACACTCCAGAACCTCTTTCCCATACAGGTAATCATCAGCAGAGCCCAGGCACTGCTACTCTGCAGTCCTGTCCTTTCACAGAACACTGGTGTTTCCACGTCAGGTGGTCAGCAGACACAAGCACAAATGCAAGCTTCAACTTACAGCTATCAGTTAGATAAGCCTTAAGTCTGTTAGAGGAAAAAACTGTGGTTACAGAATTTCCCAAAATTTAAAAAATTCGTATTACTGCATAAAAGAACACATTTGTGAGAAGTTGCAGGGCTGGGCTGGATGACAATACAAAAAGAAGTAGTTAGAATGCAGAGCCCAATACTCATTTTCCAAGTAACCTCTCTTGTCTGCTCAGGACCAAGACCATGCGTGTGTATCAAACCTAACAGGTTTTTGATTTGGATAAAATTGTATGATACGGAAGAAGTAGAGCTTCTGCTCTCATGTAAAAGACCTGTAAAAACATACTACTACTTCAAAGAGAAAAGCTCTTCATCTTGTTTTCACTCCTGATTTTTGGGTTCCTTTCCTCATCAAACTGGAAAAACAAGTAATATTCTCTCATCACTGTAATAAGAAACTTATATTTTTAAAAAAATAAAAAACTTTCTTGGCCTGGGTGAAACTTCTTTGACTCCCTTCTATGCATGAACCTAAGCAAATGTTGGAGACAGATACAAACAAAGCCACTTCAAAATATGAAAGGAATAGCAAAGCTTAGCAAAAAATTGTTACAAGGTATGTTTTCTGATTGTTTTCTGAATATTTTTTAATGTAATTTGAAGAAACTGGACCTATAGGAAAAATTACTAAAGAAATACTTTATGGACATTCTTTGCATTTCCAGTCCAGTCAAGTAAAATAAACATGGTCCCCTGAGAAATGTACACAAAATCTAGAGATAATTAATCTAGTGATTTGTCACTATTCAGGGAAGTTGTGTTGTAAGAAACAATATTCCTCACCTGTGCAAGGCTGGTGAGCACTGACTACACTTGTAGGAAACTTGCATGTGTGAAAGGCCTTAATTTTTTTGTCCAATAATTGGTGCTGAACAAGATGTGTGTCCTTTATCCTTATACAGCTAGAAGAAAAACAAAGAAAATTAGTGCCTTATCTTTATAGCCATGTATTCCAACATCTCATTGGTAAAAGGCACATAACAAATGTGAAGGAAGAAAGAGGCTTGTGAGCCATGCACACAAAACCAGAAACCGCAGGAGTACATTATCACTGTAAAACAATTTCAGATGTTCTGTTCATATTGTGGCCAAATGAATTCCCTAAGGACAAATTAGCAATTTCTGACTAGGATGATGAGCACTACACCACAGATTCTAGAAGAGATCTCCTGCAAAATCCAGCATTTAATCTGTCAGTCAGAGCTCAAAGTAATGTAAAGTAAACGCAATGCATCTAAGACAGGCTGAGAAAACAGTTTTAGCCTCAGTAGAGTGTGCTAAAATGCTAAAAGGAGAGGAAGGTCCTGCTGGCTGACAGGATTTGTGATAAAATATTCAAGGGTTGAGGCAATTCTCTGAGGGTGTTTTCTTTTTTGGTGTGTTACAAACTGTCACGAAGCATGTCTTTCCTGAATAACATAATTAATCTGTTTTCCCTGCAGAAATCTTCGAACTGATGCCTGGGCAGGTATGTGACATACAGGGGCACGGCCAGGCCTGTGGCTGAGCTGAAGTTTCTTCTCAGTGCCTTAGTGCCCAAGTGTACCAGTTTGTCTGGAGGATCTTGAAGGTGCTGCCACACTCTGGGGTCAGACTGTGCCCCTCTAAACTATTTGGTCTTACTCTGAGAACAGAAGGCCCTTATTGTCTAAGGTATGTGTTTAGTATCATAACACATAAGAGTTAAATTTAGGGAATAGTCCCTGAGAGACCTTAAACTCCCTGACATTTAAATAATCAGTTATTTTCGTTACTCTTTTATAAGGCCTTATTGTCACAAGGTGACCCTATAAGGAGAATCTGCCAAGAGACATTATGTTTGGACAACTTGCCTTTTCTGAAGTGACAGCAACAATAAACAATTTTTGATTAAAAAGTGGTAAATAGACTATCACAGATTTGACAAATTCAGCTCATCAGATTGTCAAATTGGAGGTGGTTCTCTATAGGAAAATAAATACAAATCAGATTTAAGAAGAATGTAATGACTTTTAAACTTAGGACTACAGGCTAACGTATCTAGTTTCAAAAGTTAAGTCTTGATTGTTTAAAGACTGTAAAGAATGAAGATTTTGAAAATTAATTTGCGATGGATTCAGACTTGACTTAAAAAAAAAAACCACTGAAAAATGTTTTAAAATAATTTTGTTGAAACTGTGTAATAATGACTTCCTGATTTGGGTTATTTTACATATTTCAGTCAAGCACGTTTCATCAGTGAGGTTCCCAACACATAGCCAGATATAGTTCTTTGTTGTCAAGGTGAAAAATTTGCCCTTACTTCTTTGAAAGCATAATCTAGGATATTGATGATGAGTGACCTTGAAGGTGTTGAAGATCTGTAAAATATCCTGGTCTCAGGAATCACAGTTTTATGAATAAGTACATTAACTGCATTCAGTTTTGATCTTTCTAAGAACAGATTGGATCAGGAGAATAAACAGATAAATATTTAAGAAACTTTCTTTCCATGATAGGAGAAAGGCAGGCCTGGGCATATTGTAGAAGAATGAAGTGTATTTGTTGGATGGAAGGGGAGCTACACAGTGTCTCTCTCCAAGCCTACATGAACTGGCCATAAAGAAAAGCCTGCTCTCTTCTGGCCTCCTACAAAACAGGAATTGAAAAAATAGGGAATGTTCTCTGAAGGAGATTCTGAGGAAGATAATCATATTTACTAGGCCATTCTTACATCATCAAGAGGTAGCTTGTGAAAAGAAGTAATTTTAATGTTGACTCTCTTGAAGGTTTGATGTTAATATTTGAGCAAGAATTTAAAAAAAAGAGCACTGCAGATCTCAGTACCAGCTCATAGCTGTTTGTTAAATACAAAGGGCTCTGGCACCAGAGCCAAAAACACCTTGGTATTTACTGATACCTAAGGCACTACAAGAAAATGTACTCACCAATTTGGAGCCAAAAAACCAATGATGAAGGAAAAGAAATCATTATTATAAATTTTGTGCACTTAACCCTTTGCAACTACGCTCAGCATTGTAGCTGCTGGGAAATCATGGGAGTCACGTTCTGTTGCTGCCTTTTGCCTCCCACTGACAGACTGATTGCAGATTGATTGTCCTCAGTTTATCCTCACGGATCATGTGCAATTCTTCCAGGGTATGCCAATGCCCTCTCCCTAGGACTAGCACAGCCACTAAAATGGATTCTGACATCTTTGTATGGCTTTCATTTTGGTTCTTTGTGTTCGGATGCAGAGCAAGTGAATCTTGCAGAGCAAGTGAATTTTGCAGAGCAAGTTAACATGCAGAGACCCTGCCAGGTCCTCCTTTCAAGAACTGTACAGTGTAACACAAAATGCAGTTCACCTGCAAAGCCCCTAAGGTCTTTCCCCCTGCAATGTTTTCTCTTGACTAGCTCTACAAAAATTCAATCCCATCTCAACTAAAATACACAGAATCAAAGATATGAACCCAGAATGACACAAAATAAAGGAGTCTCTAATGCAACTAATTTTAATCATCAGCCCTTCTCACATTATTTCTCATCTTTCTGAGTTTACCTTTTACTCTCCCACTTCAATGCAGCGTGTCTTCCATCACCTAGCTTAGCACTAGTACAAATCAAAGTGGAAGTAGTCAGCCTGCGCCCCACTCCCTAGCTGAGCTCTTCAAGACCACCTTCCCATAGTCTTCACACCCAGTGCAAGACAATGCAGTGCCTTAGATGATTTTCTGATACTGGTGGTTTGAGGATGAGAATCAGTTTTTCACTTTTCACAGGACAAGAAGAATAATCAAGTTAATCCACAAAATGAAGTGGATGTAAACATCAGGAAACAATCTCAGGAGAACAGCTCAGCATATCGTGCAAAGGGGGAGTAAAATGGCAAAAGCTGTTCTAGTAAACTTCTATTTACTGGCATGCTGTTGAGCAATAGCTTCAGTAACATAGTGTGTATTCCTACTTACATAGCTACACAGATTCCCACACATATGCACAAAACCACAGAGGAGTCCCCTCGAATTTGGGTGTGATTTGCAGGTGGTATTCAGAAAGGGATAAATATTGTGAGGATCAGTTTGTTAAGATTTCACAGCACCCTCAACAGCAACTTAGAGCCAAATCTATTTAAAAACAGTAAAGGCAGAGAAGTGAAGTTGCCTTTGGTTGTGCTGTTTTTCTCTTTCCCGTTGTAGCTTCCTCTTTCTCTTCACCAGCTCAGCACTGCTGGCAGCTTTTTATAAACCACGATTCCTACTGCTGTCAGCTTGTTTGGAAACTACATGGTGAGCTCAGTCCCGCAGCTACTGCTGTGGGTTTGTGTTTCATTGCAGGCCGGATTTGCTCTAAATTCTGTGCCCACCACCATAATTTTGATTCCAAAACACTCAAAATGCTCTGTATATTGAAAAAAACCTTCTGTTCAAAGTAGAATTTTCCACTAAATGTACACAGTTATGTAGCATAAGGTAAAAGTGGAAATGCAATCTCCTAAATGCATAGTAAAAAACTGCACAAAGTGACAGCCTCTGGAAGGTTAAACTGTGGCAGGGTGGGCAGTAGTGCTGGGTCATTCTAGGTTGACAGGAATCTGCACTGAGCATGCAAAGTGATGGCATGAGCAGAACAACAGCTGTGGAAAAAAAAAGCAGTATTAAGATCTCCTTTTTTGAGGAATCTTCTGAAATTCCTCAGACACCAGACACCTCAGTCTCCACCAGAGACAGGGTGAATAGGTGCGTAGAGTGCTGTCCATAAAGATTATGATTACAGGAATGATCAGGAATGAAACAGTGAAAAACTTTATTTAGTCATGGCATCAAGGAGAGATTGTTAGGAAAGCAGGCAGAAGCAAGGGGAAGGAGCAGGAGCAGGACAGAGGAAACACCGTGGGTTTGGGTAGTAATATAAACAGCACCAGCACTCCTGAAGTCTTTGTACTCTGCCTGCTACTCCAATGGCAAAATTTGCCATTGGTTTAGTGAAGAAGGACAGACATGTTGTAGTTTTTCTCACCACAGTAGAAATCCTACAGCCCATTAGGGACTGGGGGATGATGGCAAGATCTTGGCTGGAGACAAATGGTACTCAGAAGAAAAGGTACACAAGGAAAATAAAATAAAGATGTACCTCTAGGTCACAGAGTTAAAAAATACTTTTACTTGTAGATCTCTAAATTTCATCTATGTAGGTGCAAACAGGCATGCCTTTTACATGGTCAGCCTAAGCCCACGGATAAGAGGGTTATTTTTTAAATTTTTTGTGGATCCCTCAGAGATGCTTCACTGACTTGCAGAGGCCTACAGACCACGAGTTGAAAAATCACTAAATACTGACTGGAAAATATAGCTCTAAACACAGTACTTTTACTGGTTAAACTAAGTTTATTCTGTATTACTGAATTAAAGGAAAACAACAACATTGGTAACAGCATGCTGCAACTGTACACTATGTTAAATTTCATCACTGTTTAAAATATACAATCCAGTACTTAAATTTTAGAGGCTTTGCATATAGTTGGGGTCTGTGACTGAAGAGGCAAGAAACTTGAATAAGCCCAGGGGCATGGGAGTGGGCATAAGATGACTGCAGAAGAGTTGAAGGTCCATTCATCAGCAGAGCATATTTTGTCAGCAGGTTTACCTATATTTGCCCATGCTGTACATAACTGCACATAGTATTTCTAGTAGAACTGTAAGTATCTCAGCCTCTTGTGTTATCAGTCACAGAGGGTCACAGTGGTTACCAGCAAGACCCCCACTCAACAGAAGAAGCCATTGGGAAAGTCTGTCCCCTTCTCAGCTGGCAGGAGTCCTGCAATCTGGGGATAGTCAGCTGAGTTATAAATACTCAGCCATGGCTTTGTTTTGGTGTCTACTCCTCTGTCTCTTATAATCTCCTACTCAGAAAAGAACCATTTCCCTTTTCTTAATGACCACTGAAATCATTTAGGGAATTTCCAGCACATGGTGTGCAGATTCTGATTCACTTTAACCCCAGAAAACGTTTAACTCCTTCTGGTAATTATTGTGAATTGATCCAGTGCTACGAATGAAGATACCCCAAGTTCCTCTTTCCCTTTTTCCCTCTCAGCCATATACAAGCACTTGGCATTCAAAGCATTCTGCTCCTCTGCACCCCACTGTCACTGCACTGAAATCCTTGTCATAAAACCTTAGGGTCTCCACATGGTTAATTCGTTCAGATTTGTGACTGTCTCTTCTCCTAAAACAGGAAGATAATTTTTCTCATTTTCCAAGATACTTACCTCTTAGCTTATTCTTCTGTAACATTTTTTAAAATGCTACCACTAATACAATATGATCAAAACAAAACTTCTCAGTTTTCCTTCTACCTTCTTCTATTAGCAAAGCTACTGTTAGGCTTGCTGTCCTTGAGGGTTGGCTCTGACATTATGCCAATCTGCACAACCGGGCTTTATCAAGGATGTGCAGCTTCCTCTTGCAGAACACCTGTAAGAACAAAATTTTTCCCTTTCCTTTCATTGCTTAAACTCTTGCCCACCAATGACCTGAACAACAACAATCTCCTTCTCTCTGGTGTTCCTGGCTTCGGACTTTTTTCCCTTTCTCTCCTTTCTCCGTTGTCAGGGGGAGATCAAACTACTGTTCAAATACTTTCTGTTGTATTTTTCCACTATTTGCCTTTAAATTATCACATCAAAACCAAATTTTGATGTCCTTTTAAGACATCACACAACTCTTCACACAACTATTCCCCCCTAATATTTGTTTCTTTAATGTGTAATATGTAATGTAATTGTTTAGTGTTTGATGTAATACTTCTGGCACAACAAAAAAAAGGAGAATTAAATAGATTTCAGTACAGTACCTACTGTACTGTAGGTACAGAAAATTGCTTGCATTAAAACGAAAAGATTGCAACATTAGAGGCCCAATAGCTACAGTCATGAGAACAAGAGGAGGGAGGAAATAAAGTATCAACCCATATATTGTTAGCAGAACAACATTGCAAAAAATGTAGTACTGAAAAGATAGAACAAAACAACTGCAACCAAACAAAAATTTATCAACACCTTCAACAGGCCTGTAGTCTTTACCTGGCTGACAAAGCATTTGTCAAAGCAGTAAGAAAAATTTGCTGTTAAAGAAAGGTACAGCTTAAAATGGAGCTACTTATCTCTAGGCTGTTAATTTTTTCTACCAGATTAGGTAGAGATTTCAGCTTTTTACCAAACCCTGCAGATTTCAAGACACTTGAAAAAAACCACAGGCAAGAAAATAAAAATGAAGACTGAATAATCTAACTGCATGTGACTTATTTAGTAAAGATGGTCCTGTGTTACAAAAGAATGAATTGTAATTAATTCAAACATAGTTTTTCTAATTAGTAATTACTTCTGTAAGCAAAAAGTTTCTACAGATAATATCCTCCTGAGTGTGTCATACACACCTGTCTAGTCACACAGAAAGCTGTGACCTAGGGCTTGCATACATGCTTCAGCTCTTATGCAGCCAAATGTCTATGGTGAGGATGCATGAAGAGCACTGGCTTTAGTTCCTCTGTCTGTGCAACATTCCAGGCACAAAGTCCTTGTCAAAGTGGTGGCAGAGAGCAAGGAGCACAGCTGCAAACCCATGAGTTATCTAAGCACGTTTATTTGTGAATAGTGTTGTTCTCTTTAGAATTCTGAGAGATCGCTGAGAGGTATAATCCTAATAAGATGCAAGTCTGGAAAGTATTATTTACATTAGGACAGCACGACTAGATACAGCTGAGCTCTCAAGAAAGAACTGCTGCCTAAATATCCAAATCAAGCTCCACACAGCAAAGATATCTCTGACACAGCTTGGCTGAGGTCACTACAGACTCAGGGTAAGAATCCTCTCCAATGGTGAATGTAGATCAACAATTTAGTTCAGATCATAAGACCACTTCTAAAACCAATATCCCGATCCTTCCCACTTACTACACTTTGCACCACACAGCAGTATTAGGATGCATAAACTGGATTATTTTCAGATTAAATTGAAGATATAGCTGAGGTCTCCAGCTGCAAATGGGAATTCAGTCCATGGCATCAGACTAGAATCAGTCTGAAGCAACACCCTGTCAAAAGAAATACAGGGTGTATTGAGCCTTGATCAGCAGCAAGTATTTTTCTCTACAAATAGGCTCTTCTTGAGCCGTATTACAGATTCACTTTAACCTGGTAGCTTAATTTTTACCATTAAAGTATCTGATTTTTTGGGGGGTGGTGAGAGGGAAGGTAACCTCTGTTGGACTGCAGGTTCTTTAAGAAGGGATGTTAGACAATACTACCTTCATCTTACTGGTGCTGCTGACTGTAGGCAGGATGTACACTGGATGTAGACTTGAAAAGTATTAAAGCATTCTTCCATGTTAATTGCTTGAAATGATAAAAAAGGTTTTGAGAATTGGATGACAATAAGAGAGCAGAAATCTGTAAACTGAAAATCTGTTGCCCACAGAATGCAAAAAGATCATTGAAAACTGACATAAAATCTTACAGTTATTTGAAAATGCCTTAAAACCCACACAAGTTTCCCCAAGTACAGTAAATAATAAAATGCATCTGAGATGTAAGCAGATCTTAAAGCCATATAAATTGCCAAAGAGAGATTTTCTTCTTTGCTGAATTCTGTTCTATGGAGAGTTTAAAAGTTACCAATCAAATGAAAAATTAAGTCCTTTTCATTTCTGTAAGTGATTGCATATCATAATTGTTCTTAAAATATCCATGGAGTTTTCTCTTCCTCCAAATGTAAGTGGTTATCTTCATTCTGATATGGATGTAGTCTAGTCTATGTTTGAAAATCTTTGCCAATATATTGAAGTTGGTTAAAACTGATGTTTTAATGACATTTTTATGACATTTCCCACTAGCAAAAATCCTTGTACAGGTGCTGTTACATAGAACTCAGGAACTCATGAAAGCTGAATGGTCAAAAGCACTTTTTTGCAAGTAGGAACTGCATTAACTCTGGGAAGGGATATCCACCTGGTGAGGAAAAGTCTTTACTCTAATATAGCCATGGCAATAAACCTGTGGGTATCATAAGGGAACATCAGTGAGTGATAACCTGTCACAGTAGAAATGGGATCACATATTTCAGGGGAGTTTATAGTCAGATTGTTAAAGTTCCTAAGGTGCAGGTCCACATGAGAAAAAGTGGTAACAAGTACTTTTTGGCCAGAATTTGCAGCAGCTGTTTTCCTACTCTCTCATATTATATATGAGAGTATATTTTTCTAACTCTCTCATATCAACAAATGCAACGAAGACATTTTAACTCATATCTTCACCTCAGTAGCAGTCATGCAACAAGCAGTTATATGCAAAGGACTGTCCTCCAGACCCCACAGGTTCCACAGTCAGAGACCCATGTCATCTCAATAGATAGTCAATGTTAAAGGATGGTATACAAGACCTACAAGCTATATTAGGTCTAGATAGAAACAAGTTCCATGGAAAACATAGTACTGTGAAGAATATGGAACACACAAGGGAATCCCTTGCTTAAAAGTATTGTCTTTCTGTTACAAGAAAACTCAGTAGCAGAATCTGTGTAAATACCTGTTTCTGATTAAAGGACTTCATTTCAGAATGAGTGATGTTGTCTGTGGTTTTAGTAGGGGGGAAAATTACCTTCCAAGCACCAAACAAGGTTTGAGGTGACGAGACCTCTCTGTGATGTGGCTGCTAGATGAAAACCTTTTGCTTTGGTAGTTTGTGGTTAGAAATAGCTTAAAGAATAAATGGCTACAGCTAGGGGAAGAAATGTTACAAAAAACTGCACAGAGTGAGGTGATGCCTAGAGGGAAAAAATTAATATGAATGTTAAATATTACAAGAAATAATCTTTCAAAAAATTAATCTTTCAATGCAGCAGTTTTTTCTCTAGTTCTCAACATTTCCGTCATGGGGAAGGATCCCTACCCTACTTCAAAAGTCTTTTTGGAGGTCAGAATACATTTTGTGAGTAGCAGTTCACATCACCTACCTCTGGAAATCAGTTCACTGCTACGCAACTGTTTTGTAACTTCACCTATTTTCTGCATGTAAGTCATCTAATAAGGCAACTGCAAGGATCTGGGGCAAAAGTATCATCTCTACCTTGCTTTAGGGGTGAGAAGATTCTGTGTTCACAAACATACGATAAAATACCGGTTATAAGCAATTGTGAGAAACTAGTCTGTGTTGAACTTTAGCAAGGTTATTACTAGTGATGTTCCTATACAAATATGATATAGTAAATAAGTGTTTTATTTCACTTTTAGCATTTCCATTTATGGAGATACCCTCCTTCCTAGGAAGCTTATTCAGTTGCTGGTCTGCTGGTCCTGAAACCTTATGGCATATTATTTAGTTTTAATTCAGCATACAGAGAATCCATTTAATTCTTTATATTGATTACCTTGGTGCACTTACAATTACTGTATGCTTGGACCTGGTTGATAATGCTGACAATCTAGCACTCCCCGAGTGCAGTAAGGCTGGTGCCAAATATCTGTCCTTATTAGGTAATTTCCTGTGCTAAAAGACAGTACAGAAATATCCTCCAGCCTATGGAATATCGTTTCATTCCACATTCATAGAAGGCTCTCTGTGTAAAACACATTTTTAAATCTTGCAGAAGCTGTTTAAGCTATCTTTCAGCATGCAGTGAATCAGATAGCATATCTTCTTTGTTCTGAATAGCCTTGTTAATAGACACACCATTTCCACAGTTGCTTTTATCGCCTATTATTCAATTACCCACTGTAAGATTTGTGTGTTCACTCCCTTCTCCTCTGTTTGCACTGAATTTTATCATCAGGGCAGTACTTTGCTTCTCTGCTTTTCCCCCAGGTGGTTTGATCACTTCCAGGCTGCTATTCAGGGAAAGACTTGAGAACCATCTCAGAAACAGAAGTGGACTCTAAAGCAGCTTGCTTATTCCTAGGCTGAAGTCAAGAGTTCATGGTATGAATTAAATAAGAATTAAATGCTTATGTATCAACTAATGCCGAAGAAGCTCAGCTTGAGGCTTCAAGAGTTAATCTCCCATCATGTTCTTGATGTTATCCCATTGCTAATATGGTTTGCTTGTTGAGTTCCTGAGGGTGGGGAATGAGAGGAACTTGTGAGTGGCCTCTGGTTTTACCAGTGTACAAGGGAGGAAGTCTGGAGTGGCTGAAATTCCCCGTTGCACACAGATCCAGGTGAGTGGTGAACAGGCTGCTTTCAAAAGCAGAACCTGTGGCACATGGGCATAGACTGAAGGGGAACAAACCAGACAAAGAAACTTCACTTTTCCAAGACATTAGTAACTAACTGCAAAGAAGGCATTTTGCAGAATGAGAGCATTCTCCCCTTGTAGCCAGGCCCCATCCCCTACATCCTGCCCCATGCCCCACTTGCTTCTGCCACCCCCAGAACCTCCATATGACAAGCAGTTGTTCAGCACAGCAAAATGGAAGTAGAACAGTGGGATAAAGAAGGACATCAGGTGAGCAGAGCTACTAAAAAATCTCTACAAGGTATTTCTGCACCTGACTCTTAGATAGGAGTCTATAAATCTTGTTCTTTATTCATGGCTAAAGGCACTCAGGACCTGAAGGAAGTCATCGCGAGGGACATGTAATACTTTCTCCTTTCCCCCACTCACTTTCTCCTTGCAGAAATTATAAAAGAAAAGAGTTCACAAGAAACAAATAAGAGGCCAAAGTATCTTTCACTGAATCATTTACTCTCATGCAAAGCTGATGACGGAAGTCTCATGGGCATAACTTCAGTGTTTTGTATAAACCTAGGGCTGTGTATTTGAAACTGCATACTCTTTTTTTTCCTACCTGCTAAGTATTGCCATGTAATTTCAACAAGAGATTATTATTAACACAAGTCTGTGCCACTACTCTGGCCTCACAGAAGTTGCCAGCACTGTGTCTTTACGGTCTATCATTAAACCTGAGAGCAGCACCACCGTTATGGTTCATGTACAGTGGGAAGCACACAGCCTTCCCCAGAGTGCTGCACCCACATGCTTGTTTGTTGGTAGCAGGCCCAGGCTCTGCACTGCTGATTGTACAGCAAAGCACCTGTCCATGACTGGGGCAGACTTCCTGCTACAGCGCCACAGCTCCCTAAGTGAGATTTATGCAAACTGTCTGAACGTGTGATGTCACAGCGCGCTGATAGACCCAAGGGCTATCTGCCTTCTACAGACATTTGATAAAATCAGGAACTTCGCATACAACTCGGGAAGAAGTTCACCTCAGAACCTATTAGGGCAAACTATGAAAACTTGTTAGGGTCCTCCTATCCTGAGATCCACCACTGCCAAGGGACTTTACGGAGTCCGAGGATCTCTTTTCTTTTCTTTTCTTTTTTTTTTTCTTTTCTTTTTTCTTTATTTTTCCTTTCCCCCTCCCTTTTTTAATATGATTTTTTGCAAGTCAGTTATTCTGGATGTTTGAAAACTGAATTCAGAAAAATTCACTCAGAAGTTGGCTGAATGTTGCAAGCTTGCAAAATGGAAGGATTTCCCCTTATTCCCCCTGTGAGTATATGGATTTATTTCTAATATGGATGATTGGGCTCAGTAGCAAAAGGCAAAGTAAACCAGGTTTTATTATTTGAGAATATCTCTGTTTTGGTCTGTAATGCCAGGAAGTTTGGCTTAGGTCAATATATAAAACTAGTGACAACACTGCAATGAAAGGGAAATTAACATTTCCTCCCCAAACTTCTATCTGATTTTGATCTCCATTTGTTTTCACAGATTAAATGTATGGTATTTCTGTACAGTACATTTATAGCAAGTCAGTAAATCTCTTTTCTTCAGTGCTGCCTACGTGATATAAAAGCCGTCTTTCTTCAGATTGTAATTCTTAATCATCTGAAGTCTCTGACATAGTTTATGTATTTAACTGTCTACCAGTCTGTGACAGAAGAGTTGTTGAATGTTGATTTTATATATTGCAGATTTTGGGACCCTGTGTGTTCTTTGCAATGATGGCATTTTAGTTTTTAACTTAATCTTTTCTTGAACTGAGTTCTCTTGAATTCACTTACTATGAAAAAGCAATTGGCAAATGGGGAAAAAAACCTACAGCCCTTATTTGGGTCTTTCAATGTTTCTCCTAAGATATAAATTTTTCTGTGTGCTTATGGGGCAGGTCTATCCTTTCCTTAACTCTGAAGCATTGTTGCACTGCTGTAATTTATCGTATGGTGAGTTTGAAAATTATGAAGAAAACAATGTCACTAACCTGTTGTTCAGAAACCGACCTTAATGGGAAATCTCTAAGCAGGATGGGTACAAGAGGCCTTAACTAGATTTCATCAAGTTGTAGAAGCTGAAGAGGTGTCAGATAAGGTGGTTTACTTGGCTTTTTATGTGGTAGAAGGCTTCCAGTAATTGCTATATATGTGTCAGAGAATAGAGGGAGACAATGCAGACCCAAGAGTTCTTTAACAAAAACTTATATCAAATTTTGGTTTTGTCTTGTCCCATTTAATAAAGACTAAAGACATTTCTTATCTTCCATCCAGAGAGATGGCCCTTTCAATTACAGTCGTGTTCAGAATTCATGATGACTGAAAGTATTTGTCTTCTTTTTGAGGGAGACCCTTTATTGTCTCCGTTTATCATCAGTGTCCCTGAAATCACCTATCTACCCAAAGGGTGAGAAGACCCTAAAAATTGTTTTTCTTTTTCTTAAATACACGGAGTTGCCCAATGGGTCTACTGTAAGTGCGACAGAATAGAAATCAAGAAAATAAAAATGTATATAGACATTTCTCAACATGTTACTTGTTGGGCTTAAAAAAAATAAAACTAAAAAGAAACACAAACTTAGCTACTCCAGAAAACAGCATCTCCATTCAAAAAAAACCACCAATTGTTAATCTTCTGTCCATTCATTAACTCATAGCCATGTTTTCTGGACTTTTTTCTTTTTTCAGTATTGAATTCCAGGGCATGTGTTGAATAAATGGACTGAAAATCTAACAGTTTGGCCCATATTCTAATTTGTGTTGCAGTTAATATTCTGTCTGAACTCTGTTCAGATGAGAGCTACAACTGGCAGTGAAAATACAATTGTATCTTACTGGAGCAATTGACAGGGCAATTAAATTTTTTTTTTTTGTGATTGCGCTGTCAAAAAATTAATAATTTTGTGGTTTGTACCTTCAAAATTGCTTTAAGTGCACTTTGAGCACTGCCAGCTAGAGCCCTGCATGTCTGTGTCTCCTGGGACTTTTTCAGCGGGGAGACATGAGCCTGTTTCTAGGCAGGGGTTGCAGCAACACTTCCCTCCTCCACCCCTCCCCGTTCAGTTGAGGGTGGGTCAGCAACTGCCTTCCTCTTGCCTGTGCTAGGAAACTCATCCTTCACTTGGAAAACACTGTTTAAATGGTTTGAGAGTACTGCATCTTCCTCCGAAGATTAGGAATTTTGTGGGGAAAAGTTCTGCAGACTGGGTCTGCGTCTTCCAATGCATGATAGAATTTAGTCGTTTTAAGGGTCAAAAAAATGAAGTCAAACACCTTTGCCTAAAGAGGGTTCCAGTAATATTTGAATCCCTAAGTAGCCACCTGTAGAAATCACAGCTTTGAATCAAGTATTTTTGCATGAGAGAAAAAATGCCCCACAGAAGTACTCTGTTCCACATAACTGCATTGTCAACACGGTCCAGTGAGGCTGGCCCAATGAGTAATCATGCTAATATTTTTACTCATCTTTTCTAAAATAGTTATACTGTAATTTTTTTCCAAGGAAATATAGTTAATCTTGGCTTTAAAGTTTGTCTCAGCAGCACATCATTGGAAATTGTCTGAAGTATTTTTGAATCACATGCCAATGAATAGTTATATCAAGGTAACAAAAAGATCAGCATTTAGTGAATTTACAATTTCCTGGAATCATCTGACAAAGTCTTGGGGAGTAACAAGATTTTCAGACTGCTGTTCAGTTGTGTCCAATGTATCTCTCTTAACCAATGCCAACTGAGCTTTCTCTGAGGGGTTTTGTGGCTTTTCCCTTGAGTTTCAGGGCAAAGATGGAAGACAGAGGCTGCTCTTAATTTATCAATGACTGTGACAGAAAGTATTGTTTGTTGACCTCTGACTTGAGGGTAGAATATGGTTTTAGATAGTGCACTGCACCTCATGGCATGCATGAAAGCAGATACCAACTTTAGACCACAACTATGGGTCCCTAACAAAGCTTTCAGTCACTCTTTTACATGGAAACAACCGATAGAACAAATGGCTATTGACATCAGTTAAATATTAAACATAAGCTATTCTTTGCTTTTTGTCAGGAGTAACAAAACAGTTCAGTGTCATGGAAGTGCTGTCAGTGAGATGATGAAATGGGTGTGGGTGGGGACGTTCCAGAGAAGGACAGGGCAAGCGGGTAAAGATTGGCACAACAGGCAACAGAAGTACATGGTGAAATATCTTCTCTCTAATTAAAGTTTCTAAAGAAACTTTTCTAAAAAAAACCCAAAACAACAAACTGCCCCCCAAAAACCAGAAAGCAATTAAAAACAGATTATTGGAAATAGTCTCTATAATAAATAGAGGGAAATATCCCGCCTTCCCATAGGATAATCAGAGAGAATACATGCTGTACTATCTCCTTTAAACACCATCTGATTAAGTTTATGATAAATTGACTTTAAAATATTTAACATGCATCTTGCCATGTTAGTTACTGTACCCTTGAAGATCAGACACCAAGATAGAAAGCGGTGGCATTACAAGTCATTTGTGGGGACAGATTGGTCCAGTTGCATGAGTTAACAAGGATATACACATACGTATTTTATCAAAGGGACCACTGCACAGGAAACAAATTCAAGGACAAAAATTCCAAGAATCCCTAATAAAGAGATTTTTAAGCCCCAGAATTTCAAAACAAAGTTTATAGTACCCCAAAGCCCTAGGTAAAAGCAGATGTTTTTAGATGTTGAGTATCTGCAACCCCCTCTGCAGTCAGTCAGATCTGTAAATATTAAGGGAATCATTGTTTTAAGAGTCTATTTAACGCACCTTCCTTTAGCTCTGATCATTGAATATGCCTCTGAACTTGTAAAAGTAGCTTTGGAATGGTAAAATACTTCATTCTCAGCTCTCAGACTGTGAGACAGACTGTCTGTTAATGTATATTGGTCTGAAGTGGGGGAGTTTGGAAACTGGGAAGAGACAACAAAGGAAAAGCAAAATTAGGAAAAGTCAAATGTTCTTTTCTATGCCTAAAATACATATTGTTTATCTGCTTTTGGACTGATGCTTGGCCTTCCTGCCAAGCTATACTTCTGTAAAGATATGAGTGAGAGATGCTTTGCTGTAGCAGTGGAAATTTTAGCAAATTAAGCCTACGTTGACAGGACACTGATTTCTTTCAAAATTTGTTTACTTTTGGCTAAATAGTTACCAGAGTTAAAAACTTCAATGCATTTTCGTATTAATCTAATAATTTCTATCAGTTTCTAGTATTTTAGTTAAGAAGAAACAGTCATCTTTCAAACAATATACATTTATATGACTTTTTAACCTCTGTTTTCCCCAACTAGTATGATATGCATTTTTCATTTAGCTGTTGATGCTTCCCCTTTCACAGAACATGAATGCTTTCCTTTGAATTACAGTAATTTATAATACAAATTATAAATTTAGTTTTTAATTTATAATATAAATTATAACAATTTACAATTCTGAATATGAAGGCATAAGTTTTATGTTTAATAGGAAGCATATATTTAGGGAAAGGAAATGAGGGGGTGGGATGTACTAATTTGCTAAGATGGTGAAAAGTAGAAATTCCGTTCAGAACTTTATGCTGAGGAAAGCAAAACACAGTCTCATTAGTTTTTCTTGTCAGAGATCAGAGTGCACTAAAAGTCAAAGGAATGAAGATGGGTAAATACATATAACCACAGAGAGGACACCAAGAAAATACATAGCAAAAAAGCAGAAACATCAGAGAGAATGCATGCTGTACTGTCTTCTTTGACCACCCCCCCTGAAATCTGGAAAATAGATTATACTTCCCATTATATTTCTGTGTGGATAAAGGGCAATTCTATTGGAATCATGTAGATTTGGAAAGGGAGACTGTACTTTCAGTCCAGCTCAGGAGACCAGAGAAAAGAAGACTCCCTTCACTGGTATTCCTGCTGTGCATGCAATTAAATAATGATTTGTCCCTTTTCCTTAGTCTTTCCCTTAGATAGCCTTTATTGTGTGTTATCATGTTCTCAAGATTTCCCCAAAGCAATTATCCACCACCACTGGTTATATTTGGAGGTTGTAGCCATGTGATGGATTTTCTCCTGAGGCTTTGAATATTCCATGGATCTGATTCTCAGATAGTGTGTGTGCTGAAAGTCATGAAATTTTAGACAATCTTCCCAGTGCGATTTAATGATACACTAATACAACACGTGGCTGCTACTAAGGGTTTACCAAGGTACAAAGTAATTTCTGAAAGTGTTTTGTTGGGGTTTTTTTTGTATCTGTTCTAACATCTTAATCCTCAGAAAGGGACAATCTTTAAAACCCAAAATTGCAACAGAATGAGCTGAAGGAGTTAACCAGAAGAATTAAAGAAACCAGGAAAAAAAAAAGTCCTTTCCTTTTGCTAGCTGCTTATCTACCACCTCCATCTGGTTTTTAGTGGCAGCTGCTACCTTAGGTTTCATGTTCTCAAGCAGTCTAGAGGAGTAAGAGAAAGAGAAGCTCTCCTGTACTTCTGTCATGCTGCCACCACAGCATAAACTTACAAAATGCAGATATTCCAAAAATGTGACAGGTTCATGGAGGGATAGAAAGGATTTGGGACACAGAGATAGGCATATGAAATATGAATGCAAACAATATGCCCATCATGTAAGTTATCATGTTGTTTTAAATATTTGTCCTTCAAAGTTTGTTATGATGGAGTCATTAATAGAATTAAAATGTTTCTATTAATACCTAGAAATACTAGAAATAATTTCCTTTCCAAAAAAAGGCAAGAAAGGTGGTTGGGTTCTCCTTTGCTGTTGACAATGCAAGAATTTGTTCGGATTGGAAGGAAATACTGTAACAAACTTAACTGGATTAAGGTTTATCAAAACCCCATGAGAAACACAATCTTTAACTCTTCATTCCGGAAATAAACAAGAAGGAACATTAAATGAAGCAACAAAATTGTGCACAACTAATAATAAACAACCTTTATTGCAGCCACATAAGATCTTAATCAGTATTCGCATTGGAATACTAGGCCTGAGGAGGAAGAGAAGTAAGCAAGGTACCCTACGTCACCAGTTTTCAGAAGACAGAGAGGACTTAAATTCTACAGCTAAGCATCCAACAGGTCACAACTCACTATTTACCCCCACATTTGGACTTTTTAAGTTTTCACTGTGTATCTCTAAAAGCCCTGTGTAGTTGATTTGAAGCAGCAAATGTTCAGAGTTCATCTTGGACAGAAACTGAGAAAGAAAATGTTTTTATGCCCTCTGTCAGTGTCACTACCCTCATACAGACTGCCACCATTTAGTCAGGCCTTGTAGAAATAATCAGAATAATATGTTTAGGCTAGACAAGTTTCTGCTTTCTCTTTTGTGTGCAAAAATCATCATCATCATCATCAATAAGAGAAAATGTCTGTTATTACCAAAATTTCACCTTTACTTGTTCCTAATGTCCACAACAGCTCTACAGCAGTATCCTTAGAAGGAGTGTGGGATACAAGGGATTTGTGTATTACAACAGGACAAGTTCTGCTACACAGGCTGGGTCTCTTTTCCACTGGGATTACTCTTTTTTTTCTTCCAAATCAGTGTTTTGAGTCACACATTTTATTTCTGCTGATTCAATAATAACTTGAAATCTCCCCTTTCTTTCCCTAGGCAATATAAAATGGGTTGGCATCAGCCGTTCACTAGCTATATGAATAATTTGGAAAGGATTTGTGTAAACTTACAGTTCTAAAAATTCCTCTTCTTTTTACAGCCCTCTGAAGATATGGTACCCTATGAGTCAGACCTCTACCGACAGCCCCATGACTATTACCAGTATCTCAACAGTGATGGAGAGAGTCATGGTGGTAAGTCAAAAAATATCTCCTTGGAGCATAAAGTCTCATGGGATACCACAGGAAATAGATTTAGGACATACAAGAAAACAACAAATTTGCTGCTGTGATCTATAATGTATAGGCACATTTTTCAAATCAGAAATGAACATTATTTTATTCTGCTTAATGGCACTGTTCCAACCCAGCAACTGCAACATGGTTTCTCTGAAACAGCATTTTAAAAAGCACTTGTATGATGCAAGGAGCTTCCAGGAAAGTGGGATATCATGATCTCTATCCTTTATTATCTTTATTGTGTTTTTATTTTCCTCTGCAGATCAAAAGCATTCAGCTTGCTTCTCAGCTTTTCAATAACATGCATTTGCAACACTATTCCTCCTCTTATGTTCCCATGTCCAATTCCTATTTGACTTAGGTCCTAGATAATTTATTTGTGCTTTTATTTCAATTAGGTTTATTTGGTATTTAGCCTTTTTCAACTCCACATATTCTTCTCTTTCTTTTGCTCTCCATTGCATGCTGCCACACCTAACCTTAACTTTCACTCTTCCTCCAGTACACCCAAGTACTTCCTCTCTCTAAATCTATGTAAAACTTCCTTGTAGCTGTTTGTACATAAACCTAACTCCATGTAAAAATGCTGTATGATTATTTATTACTTCAATTTATGTATGTGATTTCAAAGCTTTGGTGTCTATATTTTAATGTTGTCTGGGCACTGGACTCTAAATCAATGCAGAGGCGAGAGTCTTGCTATGTGAATTTCATCTCCTGTGCAATACAATGATCCAGCAACACCACCCTGGAAATACCAGAGTCAATATTGACTCAGGAAGGAAAAGCACCGTTCTACTGTGTTACTGGTGGCAGTCCCTGCAGATCCTGGAGTTTCCCTGAAAGATTCCCACTGATACAGCAACTAGATCCATTGCTATTATAATTTAAAACATGAACTGTTCACAGCGCAGCATTGTTTTGTCTGTGGCAACAGAAGCTCTCTTAAAGAGCAGTGAGTTACAGAGTAAGATCGCTCTGAGCGTTTAGCTGAAAGAGAGTCCTACCTAAATTTGTTCTCTACATGGCATTCAGGAAACACCTATGATATTCTTAACACCTGGAGACAAAGAATTAATTCAGTTTTTACATGTTATCTCATGGCATCTGTCAAGTCTCATTAATCAAACCCAGCAAATTCCACATGGAAATTCAGGGTTTTTACATTATACCCCGTACCTGTTT
This sequence comes from Ifrita kowaldi, assembly GCA_013398055.1. NCBI lineage: Eukaryota > Metazoa > Chordata > Aves > Passeriformes > Cinclosomatidae > Ifrita > Ifrita kowaldi. The sequence continues at coordinate 232,113 of VZRS01010169.1, read as the reverse complement.
GCACACTCATAAAACAGGATAACATTGATTATCTCAAAAGGCAATGGTGACAATTAAACAATAAGTATAAAAGATGTCATGTAGGAAAAAGCACTTGGAAATATCTTTTCTGTCATTAAGCCTAGGCTACCTCATGCAAAAACATCCCTTTATCTTTCATAATTTTATCACCCCATCTGGTTTACTGCCCATTTTTCTGTTGAAAGGCTGTTCCGAAGCCACATTTCTCAGATCACTAACATGATCTTACTCATCATAAGGAACATATCAAAAGCTGGATAGTCACCTATATGGGTTATAGCCTAAGGAGTACCTAAACGCCCACCTTAAACAGAAATTTGTCTGTTCCTAAAGTTGTGCTACACTTGTCCTAAAGAGCCCAAAACCATATTTTTAACTCCTAACATAAGTGCTTATGGAAGAAGCAACTTAAACCTAACCTGCACATTTCAATTAAATTTTTATTTAGGAAAGCACCTGTAATGTAGTTGTTGTGTATAAATATTAAATGTGCCCTGTGCTGTCCTGAATCACTCACAGTCCAAAAGAGCAGTGAACAACCAAAGGATACAGATGGAGAGTGAAAACCACAAATTATTGCAGTTTCCTTCTTTCCTATAAATATTGAAAAACCCAACTTTGGCTTTCTTTTTGTTTACATGACAGAGGTATAGGGTCTTTAGAAGAGCCATGCAGAAGAGCAGGAAAAGGATGCCACAAACTATGTTTAGAAATATGTACTAAGTGTTCAGAAGAAATTGGATAAAGGCACAATGATTGAAAAATGGAAGGGGAAAGGAATAAAAAGGTACTGCAGTGACAGCAGTGAAAGAGACAAGAACCTGATTAGCTAGGGGGAAAAAAAAGAAGAAATAAGAACAGAACTGTGAGAGAAAAGTTCAGCTTGGGGTACAGGGAGATCACTCACAATACATAAAAATAATTTTGCACGTCTACTCAGTACCACTATGCACCTCAAAACTGCCAGTTAATGCAAATAGATGCCACTAGACAGAACAATGCTTCTGATTTTGCTGACAAGGGACTGCTAAAGAAATAGGAAATTTTCTTCAAGTGTCAGACTACCTCTCTCTCACTGCTAGCAAATTCATTTTGTGAAAGGGAGATGGCAATGTCTTAATCTGTAGATCTGTGCTACATGCATTACTGTCACTTTTCCTCAAATATAGTGCTGAAGGAAACCCTTACTCCATATTTACACAAATAGGCAGTAACATCCACAAAAAAAGCTGTAGATCTGTGCCACTAGAGAGTCATATGTAGGAAATAATTCCCAACAAATGAACACTGAATTTAACAAGCAAAACCACAACATGATGCATGGTGTGATTATTTTCTGTACTGCGGGGTAACTATGTTTCAAATACTGTAATAAACACAGAGACACAGTCATGCAGGACAGAAGCTGCTTCAAGTGATCATGTATTAGTCCATCACCCTACCCGGAGCTTGTAAGTCTGTAAGTGTAACACAGCATATTTTGTAACACTAATGCAATCTTAGTAATTACAAAATTCCACTGCAGCTTTGTCTCTATATTATTACCAAACATTATAGGTTTAGTAAAAATCACTTTCTGTATGAAGCTGAATGCTGACGCTTTGCTAGCCTTATGGAACTTACTAGATTTCATGATCTGGGATTTTATTTTTGTCCCACATTCTGGAGTAACATGATTATTTAAGAATCTCACCTTTGATTTTATTAACCCACATAGAAGTGGAGGAAAGTCCAAACATGTGAATCTTCATCTTAAAACCCATATAAAAAAAAGAAAGGATTCCAAACTTCATTTAAAAATTCCCCCCCTTCAAAGTTATTCTCATTATTTGATGGGGCCTGACTCACAGGTTTTTGAACATTTGGCATTATTAAAGTCATGAAGTTTGTAAAGTGAGAGCTAATGAGATTCTAACATTGTTTTAGATAAGACTGATGCTCTGCCCAGGACTACAGTATTCTCAAGTGTTTCTGCAGTGTCTGATTAAGACATTGAGTTTCCAGTGTCCTTCAATATTTTTCTCATTTCCCCTATGGGATTTTCCTTGACTTGTTTTTCCAGATACGTGAAACACAGTGTGACTTGTAAGCTATGCTGTATGGAGCTGTGAAAGAAACCCTCTCCTAGCTCAACATGTGTTGGAAAATCTGCCCAGCCCAGAGCAGAACCAGGCAGAGCCACTAGGCCAGACCTCCCAAGTGCATCCACGCCAGCAGCTGTCTCCTCAGCCAGGGCAGAGCCCTGTGCTGACAGAGCTGTCACATTTCCGGTTCAATAGCTGGCTCATGAATTTCTGCACGGTTTTGCACTGCATACATAATGCAGATTTAGCCCGTTGCTCCACATTTATTATAAATACCTTCCTTGAGCCTATTTCATATTCTGACTGCAGGTTCTACCATTATTCACCTATTAAAACAGGAGCAAAGCAATTTACAGTGATGAGAAAGTGCATAAAAAAGTTCGGTCATGTTTTCTCACTAGTGGAGTGACAATCTAGCTCCATGGTGAATATTAACACAATGGCTTTAGGTCAGCTATGGCTTCCCAACAGGCTAACATCCTCTCTGTCATGGGAGGGAGTTCAGAGTTCATGATTGTCCTTCCTCTAACCTTTCACTACATACAAGACCAAAACAAACATGATCTCCATGTCTCTGTAAGAGAGAATTTTTTTCACATCCTCTTTCACTTCACATGAAATTTCTCATAATGACTCCATTGTGTAGCTATAGCTTGGTTTTAATGACATTTTCCTTTACCTAAAGAACAGGCACTTTCCATTTCTAGAATTTTTCTCTCCTTTTTTCTTCCTTCCACCTTCATGTTTTAGAGAAAAGAACATAATTGCTATGTGTTACTAACATAACACTAACAAAGTGCATAGAAGTAAATTTTCTGGCAACTCAAATATCTGCAGGCACAGATATTTAGATATTTCTCTTTTTATTTTCATGTGCAATAACTTGGCCAGGATGGTTAACTGCAGAAGGGCTTGTGGACACAGATTTGTAATTTCTCTTCTAATGTTACTAAACCAATTTGTTTTTCCTAAGCATCACTGGGAAATTATAGGTAATTCAGAAAGGATAAGGACTTTGGTCCCTATCACAACTTGAATATTTGGACATAAGTTTGTGTTGAAGTAATTTCTGATGTAGATTTTCTGTAGTCTAATAATATAATGTCATTACTTTAAATCCTATATGCTGTGCTAACAGTATTATTTTATTACTGTATTTTTACAGCATCATCTAATTCCATCAAAAAGGACTTTAGTAATTAATATTATAATTACTAATTAGTTATTAGCATGAATATGCATAAATAGTTTTCCATAGGTTAATTAATCTGCCAAGGGAAAAGTTAAAACTGTTCTGGAGCAACAGTGACCTTGTCATAGGCTCCAAAAAATTAAGAGGTATCTTGAAGTACAAAAACATGACTGCTGATAAAAACATATTTTAGAAGAATCAAAAGTAGACCACCTAGAGGGTGCACAGATACTCATGGCTGTGCATGTTGGAAATGTTCTTTGTTCTCTCTTGGCCACCATATTTGCTGCTAGTAAAACATTCCACAGCTGAAGAACTGCCATTGACACCTCAGAGGCTTTTTCCTGGGCTTTGTCATCCTCCCAGTTATGCATTGATCTCATTTGCTGTTGTAGATTATCAATGACAAGGGCTCTTTGGGAATATACATTGCCCTCTGACGGAGAACTTTCCACACAGCAAGCAAAGCCAGATCGCTCTAAGGAACAAGAGTTTAGATTACTCCTGCAACGTATTCCCAACAATTTAATATGCAGGGCTGCCCATGGTACATGGGACCTCAATGGTTGGCTCTACTTAGAGAAATCTGCAGTAATTTAACCCAGAAAAAACATGAGTTAGTGTGGTTTTAGTCTTCCAGCTAAATGGAAAGGTTTCACACTGAAAGTGCTCAAAGCTTCCTACCACGACACAGCCTTAGATAACCTTTGGATTTCAACTCACACACTCTGCTGTTTCCTGAGTTGAAGTAGATGTGGATGTAAAAATACCTGGCTACTTTGCACCCATAAATCCCACTTTTTTACCCTATAAACTGAAATTTTTCTCTTTAACTGCAACATGAAGAAGTGCTACTGTGCATTGTAATTATCTTAGGGCCATAAAATCCATACATAGCCCACAGAAAGTGCCATATAACAAAGCAAATAAATGACAAAGTAATGCAGCAGGTCCCCGAATGCTTTTATAAGCACGTTTCCACCCCTTTCACATGCAGTGATGAGGTTTATTCATGAATCAGAAAAGCAGAAAGGACAAAAAAGTAAGTGCTGGTGTCACAAATGGTCTGATAGAGCCTCCAAATGAACTTCTACAGGCCTGAGCACAAAGGCAGTGCTAAAAGACCTTACAGTTTCTCAGGTACAACTATGTTTGGTATTACATATCACTGAGTTAACTCTAAAGGAAGCCACATTCAAAGTCACTCTCCTGGATTTCAAATCCTCAGTGTTTGAAACACAAATGGGGAAGGATGAGGAGATAGAAGATGAGAAAAAGAACGAACTTGATATTTAAGAAAAATACTCATAGCACATTAGTATCCTGATAATGTCATGCACAATAACATTATATTGCAGAATGAGACAATTGTTCCTCTATAAATTTAACTACATTTAGAGGAACATGTTCAATTCTGTTATTGAAAGGATGTCAACAGCTGGGAGGGAGCTTGGAGAAGTGTACAAGTGTGAATAGGGGGGTGAACATACTGATTTACACTGAAAGACTGAGACCTGAAGCTGGGTTAAGTGATAATTACAATCTAGAAGTAGATTGTAACAGTACATGACAGCAATCTGAAAACATGTGAAGGGCAGGACAGAAATGATTTATAATAATACAAGGGAAGAAAACTTGGAACAGTAAGATATAAATTAGAACCGGTACACAGAATATCATAAAGAAATTTTGGCCGTGCATAAAATGATGCATAAAAAGGTAAACTCTGGAAGATCAGGTCTCAGTTCAGTCAGAGCAGAGGACATAGTGTTGACACTGATTTTAAAAACGGGCTGCACATAAATATGTGCAAAATTATGTATGCAGCTATGATATATGAGAAATAGAATTAGCAAAACTTCACATTTCTTGTAGAAAATTTTAAATTTTGAGCAGCAAATATGACATTCTAAAAACTTGAAGGCTTATGTTGAACTAAAAAAAGCCAGAAATCTAAAACTGAGAATGATATGGAATTTAATATCAAAGATAAATGAATCAGGAAACAGGATAGTGGTTATTTAAGTACTTCTTTATGTTTTTTTTAAAAATCCAAATTATCACAGAAATTTCAAATGTACTACAGAGATAAAAAAGGTAGAGAAAGAGTGTGCATTAGAATGTAGCCTTCCTGTAAACAGTGTACACCAGATTTCCACATCTGTTTATCCTTTTATTTTCTAGTATTGGTACTTTAAAATGTGTGATATAGCAGCACAGGATTACAGGAAATATCTAGAAAAGTGCCTTTTCTGCAGTATTCCTGAAATTTTTCTAGCAGAGTAAAAGAAAGACTAAAGATAGCTGTCGAATAATCTTAACATTTTTTCCACCTCCTCATTTCCATGCCACAAGGAAGAGTGTAATAAGAATATGACAGTATGTAGATAAGTAGAATTTGTTGTCTCAAGAACTACTATGTTTTGAAACTTGTTATGGTCTCTTCTGGAGAAAGGTGCCAGCATTAACATCTTTTGCATCTTGGGTTAAATTATCATTGAAACCCATCTCACTGTCTGAGAGTATTGTCCTACTTAAAGTGGCCTAAGTATTACTTCCCAGCCACAGGAATTTATGAGATTAGGAAAAGAAACTTTACAGGGATCTATACAGGTTGTCAGCAGAGACAGACAGGTCAACAGGAGTGGTTTGGAGAGGGCAGAAAGGGCAGTGACAGGGTAAGAATCAATGAAAGCCAGGTAAATTCCATGTTTTTTAATCTTGCAATGACAGGCAATTTTTTTAAACTTTCTTTAGATCATTATTGGGAATATCATCCACACCACATGCACAGTGAGTTTGAGACCTTTGGAGACAACCATTTCACAGAACTGCAGAGTGTGCAGCCTCCCCAGCTGCAGCAGCTCTACAGGCACATGGAGATTGAGCAAATGCATGTCTTGGATTCTGCAATCCCAACCACACACATCGGACTCAACCATCAGGTATGGTTACCAACCCCTGCTCAGAATTCAGATGATAGTGGTAAAGAAAATAATGCATTAGGGAATGCGTACTATTGAGTGAAAGAGATTGCTGAAATTAATTACTCAGGTTCTTAGGGCATGTAAAGCTCTTCATTCTCAGGAAAAATGTATTTTAAACATTCTTTTTACCCAGATAATGAGAAGTCATGTTCCTCACACTGCCTCAAAAGAGAACTGCATTTTGTGGAGGTGTTTGGAATTTCTAATTTTTGTTTCAATTGGAAGGAAAATCAACTGGTTTGCAACTCTGCAGATGAACTGGACCTGAGAAGCTTTGTATCCTCATAGCAAGGGTACCCATGATTATTAAGAAGTAATTCTGAGCTTTGAAGTAGTAGTAAAGTTTTAAATATTTCCAAGGAACTCTGACAATTTTACATGACTTGTACAAGAAATGCTAACAAAGACAAGTCACTGGTAATTTCTACCACAGGCTGAGGAGAATGTACTTGTGCTTCTATCTGGGAGTAAATAAGTCACAAGCCAAAGCACACTGTCTTGTCTTTGCTCAGATTTTACATGAAGCCAGGCATTTCCCTGTTAAAAAAATACTCCACTATGCAGTAAAGATAGTCACCAAAGCACCAGTGAATTCTTACTGAAGCTAAAATTATAAGGTGTTCCATCAAACTGCAAAGATACTAAGCACAGTAGGTGTGGAAATCACTCTTGATCCTACAAGAATATGCCCTAAGTCATTACTGGGAGCAGTAAGAAAGCTGGGAGATCTTGTGCTAAAGAGTTTCCCAGTGTACATGAAATGTCCTAAATACAAGACAGAGTGGAATGGAAGTCAGAGAAAAGAGCATTTGCTGATTACAGTGCTGCATGTAACAGTACCCTTGCTGAAATTCGGTGAGAAAAACCGCATGCATGGGGTTATCATTTAGGGCTTCTCTGTTCAAAGCAAACTGAAATTGTATGTTAATACTGTATTAATCAAAAAGAAAGAAGAGAAAAAATAGAATGAGTAAGTTAACGCTGACAACAGGAAACTGCAAGCCACCAAAAAATCAGGAATAGAATATAAGATGTCGATACAAACAAAGAATTAGGAACAGAAAGTTACAAATACAAAAAATGCTTCATGGAACAGCAGTCTGTGGGAAGCTTCAAGCTGTTTCAGTTGCTCATTGCAACTGCTAATACCTAATGACCAACCATTACCTCTGGCCAAGGGCAAAGGATGAAAATGAGCCCCTTTAGGAATGTCTTTGGAAGCACAACCGAAAAACGAGAGAGGGCACTTCTGCTTATCCCTCCCTTCATTCTACTCAGCTATGGCCTTTCATTTCAGGACAAAAGGCAGGGAACTAATTTTGTTACAACTTTTGATGAAGAGCACTGTCCTGTCTCTGCCCCACCCCATACCGAGCTGCAGAAGATGTTAGTATGCAGAATTCACCACTACCCCCCTTTTCCTTACCAGCAGGGGATCTTTGGCTTTTTACTTTACTTTTATTCCTAGAATAGCTCATGCAAATAGTACTTGGCATGCTCTGAAGTTCAGCTTCTGGTGTGTCTCAGTCACAGTCCCAGGCAAAGAAACAGAAGCAGGAAGCAAGTTTTAATCCTCCTCTGAATTTGCTGGTTTCTAACTAGCATTCCTGTCCTGAATATCGGAGTTACTGTTTGCAATAAAGGAAGAACATGCAAAGATATTTCTTTAATTTTTTGTTGATATCACATTACTTTGTGAAATCAAATATGAAGTTTAACCTGCTCACGAACAAGATTTGTTTAAAAGTTTTGTTAGCCTGCCAAGAGGGGCCTCACAAATAATAAAATAAGACAAAAATATTCATTCGGAAGGGAGGATGCAAAAAAGGTTGGAAAATGGTGAGAACTTTAGAAAGCGGAAAATCACACATGGGTGCCACGGACCCTGAGAAAACATCAGAATATGGAAAGTAGCTAGCAGTTCCTTAAGTTTTCTCTCTCCAGTACTGTGTTAGTAACCTGGCTCTTTATAGTACACTGGTCCTCTGTAACCCTGTCCCAAAACTGTGTGAAACTGTATTGGCCTTGCTGAGTTTCAGGTGCAAAGGAAGTGTAAGCAAAGATGCAGCAGTCAGGGAAAGTGGGGACAGCATGGGGAACACTTACTCAACTGCCCAGGCTGGCCTCTGCAACTACCTCTGTTTCAAAGACACCATGTCCCCTCCCACTCCTCCACTGTCCCAACTCCAGCCCCAGAGAAGAGGTTCCTTACTCCCACACGACCTCCCAAAACACTCCAGGTTTCCGCTTTTTTCTCTGCAGGGGCACCAATCTTTGTTCCCCTCCCCTGTAAGACTCTGTCCCACCTTCTCATTCCCCTTCCCCCATGGCACAGTCTCTCCCTTCCTTCCTAACCCTGGGGCTGCTGCTTTCTTAACTGTAAAAAGCTGAAGGTGACTGTGGTGAGGGCTGAAGTTTCGCTCTTGGGGATCTGACAGGAAGCTTACACGCACTCTTGCCCAATCCTGCCCTTCCTGCCAGATCGGCTCCAGCCAATCTGCCAACGCATTAACTGCCGGCTGCTGTGCCCCAAACCAGCCCTTTGCACACGCCTTATTGGGACATTTTAAGGTGGTGCAAAACTCATCTGAAAAGCACCACTCGGCAAAGCCCAGCACGGGGTGGGTGGTGTGACTCATGAACACCCATTGCCCACTTCAGTGTCTGAGTTGTCCCAGGAAGGGCATCAGGTTCAAAACATCCTTTCCTGGTGAAGAAGAGCAGTTCAAAAGGAGCTCACTTTCAAGGACCCTCATCTGTCCCATTTCATGAAAGCTACATAAGATATGCTGCTGGGTTTGGGGGATGTTGGTTGGGTTTTTTTAAAGTAGGAATTGGATTCTTACTCCCTGCCCCTCAGACTGATATGTTTCTCATTATTAAATAAGAAGATGCAATAATTTGTGGCAACTGGTCATGTTTCCTAGAAAACCAGACCACAACTGAGAATTTACAGAGTTGAGGTATGTTCCACACTGCTTCTGACAACACCTCTATATAAGGGCAAGAGAATTTACCACAAAAACTAGCTTGCTAGCTTTGCAGATGAGAAATTCCCCTTAATGGGGAATTTTCAGATAGCCATTTGGGAAAAGAGAATATGGGCTGATATGATGTGTCCCTTATCTTAGTGTTAAGGCTATTCCCCTCCTCATGGGGGAAACTTAAGACAGAAAGCCAATGGACCAGTATAATCCCATCTCCAAATTTGGATGCAGTCCCATAGGGTTTCGGTGATGTCAGAAGGTACTGTGCCTGAAAAAGGAAGAGGACAACAGAGCCAAAGCCAGCCATGACAGGGCAGTATTGTTCATCTCTCTCAAATTTAGCTCCAGATGGTCTGTGTCAGAAAAAAAGGTGTTCTGAAAAGCAGTTTCACTCTGGGGATAGACAACTGGGATCAGAAACTCATTAGGAAGAAAGCAAGCTTTGGGGAGATATGGGAGAAGAGGGGCAGTGTTACTTGCACAGGACAGAAGATATGGGAAAGTTCTGACATTCACAATGTTATTCGTCCTTCCCTCTTATAAAGGTGCATCGTTGTACATGTGTAAGTGGTGACTGTTATCTGAAAGTGCTTCTTAATAGGATGGCATTTATTATAAATATCAACAACTAAGTCACTCAGTATTACACTAAACATTTTCCCATACCTCTTACTTTCTCCCCCCTTTTCTCTGTGACTCTTTTCATGACATTTCCTTTTTTAATCTTGATACCCTACTCTCTATCACTGCCTTCTCCCTCTACTACTCTGTTCTCCAAAAGGTGTCCTATTTGCCCCGGATGTGCCTACAGTACTCCTCTCCACCTCAGCCCAGTTCTGACGAGGAGGACATAGAGAGGCAGAGCCCCCCATTGGAGGTATCAGATGGGGAGAATGATGGTGTGGACCCTGGGCCTGGAATTATGCATGGAGAAACAGGTCAGTGAAAACAGAAGGATTTTGTCAAGCTATGAACTGTGCAGCTGTTACATTACCATGATGATAATGAATAAAACTGTAGAACTGCTGTGCTAGTATTTTATGCCACTGCCAAAGCTTTTCTTTCCCTGACTCCTTGCACTCTCCTGTCCTCTGAATCTTTCACAACCATAACTATCTCAAACCTCATTTCATCATGTGCTCCCCTCCTTCCTTTGGCTTTATCTATTTGGGCTTCCTGAATGCAAATGACTTTTGCCATTTCTACTCCAATTTATATTAACAGCTGGGAAAACCAAGACAAGAAGGTCAAGGAAGAACCAATTTTAAAAAATATTTATCTCTCTTTGCTCAGTACCTCAGAGTCACATTCTGTATAACCTGCCAAAATTAGGTTTAGATTAGTTTTGAATTAGCAATGTTTTTCAATTAGCTTCAAATTAACAAATTAATTTCAGAAGTTTAGCCTTTGGAATTACTTATTCTTGTTTTTTCTTCTTGGTACATCAACCCACATTCTGTCCTCACAGTGTTACATTGTCTACTGTTATAAATGCTGCAAACTGAAGAAGTTAGTCTCTCCCAAGCTAGCTGAAGCACTTAGATGCGTTCTGCTGTTTCACCAGGAACTACACACAAATACTAATGATCCACTGGCTTTCTTCTTTGACTCTCACACAGGCAGTAAGAAAAAGATACGTCTGTATCAGTTCCTTCTGGACCTTCTTCGCAGCGGGGACATGAAGGACAGCATTTGGTGGGTGGACAAGGAAAAAGGTACTTTCCAGTTCTCCTCCAAACACAAAGAAGCGTTGGCGCATCGCTGGGGCATCCAGAAAGGCAATCGCAAGAAAATGACCTACCAGAAGATGGCACGGGCTTTGAGAAACTATGGCAAGACAGGGGAAGTCAAGAAAGTTAAGAAGAAGCTGACCTACCAGTTTAGTGGAGAGGTGATGGGCAGGGGGGCCACTGATAGGAAGCATTATCCTCACTGAGGCCATGGGACCCTAAGCAAGAAAAATATTAAGAGCTCCTGGCTGGATACCAGCAGAGGAGATGGACGCATCTTTCTCTTTGCTTCCTGTGCCCCCTTCTCTGCCTTTAAACAGCCTTTATCATCAGATGTTTCTGGTACGAATTCCCTTCTTCAGCATCTGAGAATCCTAATCATGACAGAATTCTTTGCTTCCATCCTCCATGTTGGACAGAGTTGGGAAATTTAAACAATGTACAAATATATTGTTGTCAGGAAAGATTGGGTTTTTTGATTGTATTGTAACTAAAGAATACAGCCGATGAAGTTTTGCCTCCAGAGGTGGTGCTGTGTCACTCACTGTGACACCGCATTAGCTTCCAGCTTTTAAACTAGCATTAATACAGGCTCTGCCGCAGCTCTCAGAGCTAGAGAGAAGTTTGCAGATCTTGGAATGATACTCGTTCTTTTAAATAGTAATAAAATGTACATATTTAATAAAATTAGATATAATGAAGTTTTGATGTTTGCATAATAAATGATTACTTCACAAACAAATGTCACATATTCAGTTATGCAGACGGCTCCTGTGTGGTGTCTGAACAAAAGGTGCACTGGGTTATAGGGCCTTACCCATCTGTAGCTACTTCTTAATTTATCTGGAAACATCATCAGTAGTGTCAAACTCAGTAACAAATGTAACGGGTTAAATACATTACTGTGAAAGGGACTACAGTACTGAAGGAAATTGAAAAATACATATATATATTTCTCACTATTTTATCCTGGGCAAATGAAACACTGTCAGTTGAACATTTTCTGGTCATGTATACCAAGAATTGCATTTATACTTCCATCCTATTTAGAACATAATGATTAACCATGTTCTTCTGTGGTTCCACTTATTTTCCTGCTCATGTTCTTTCTTCTTGCTTTCCCCCACAGTGATACCTTGATTCTAGCTTATGAATCTTCCTTGGAAATAAGTTGTATTTAATCATATCTTTGTAGAATTCCAGTACAGAAGAGTTTCAAGATTTTAACTGTGGATTTTGGTCCCTACTGTAAAACAATTAATAGTAACTAATAACAACTGCACTGTATAGATAACACTCAAAATGCAAAATAAAAGATAATTCAATACCTGAGACACCATGGTAAATTTACCCACTACATCTAAACACAGAAATTAAATCCAAATTCAACCAACAGTAAGAAAACTAGAATTCTAAGTTTTAGCGTTATTTAACGTATCTTGACTGTTTCAATCACTCAAAAATCAAGAAATATCATTATGACTTTCCCAAAATAGATACGGTTGAAATGAGGCAGATTGAGAATGAAGAGAAGGGGGTTTTTTAACAATATTGAAATGCAGTACAACATGCCAAATATCACTAAATAACTCGAAATTTTTCAGAGCTTGCTTCTCACTGAAACCAGAAATAGTTGAAAGTGATGAGCTTCTTACAGACCTGAATTCTCAAAATTAAATCTAAACAGAGTCAGTGTTATCTACACTAACAATCTCACTGTGGAAGTGAAAGGTCTGGTGACATCACGGCCTACCGTGTCTCTTTGGAGCCAAACAGAAAGAAGCTCCTGCTTAAAAAACATCACAAAGTACTACTTCCCAGTTCTGCTTCCCAGTTCATGAACATGATAAACATATCAGTCAGTGCCAAAAATTAACAGAGAGTTACCTTTCATACTTTTAAAAATCTTGTAATCCTACTTTCAGTTACTGATCTTTGAGGATCACGTCAAATATTTTTCATTCACTTAGGGTTAGGATAAGTCAAAGCTATAAAACAAATTAAGAAGACTAAAATTGTACTGGAAGGATTTACTTCCTGTAGGACATAATGTAATACTCACTAAATTAAACTCATATAACTCCATCTGCATCCATATTGAAATTTTAGGAAGGAAGCTGAAGACATTGAAGGCAGCTCTCAGAAGACTAGAACAACACCCAACACTGACACAATTAAGGTTCCTTCTTGCTCAGCTAGAAACTCAGGACTTCTTTGCTTGGTACTGATGATGGCTCTCCACCACTGGCTTGGAATTAAAAAGAGATTAAAGACTTTTGCACTCATCAGACTTGCAGTCTTGATATTCAAGAAAACTAGAGTAATAATTCCTCTCTTCATAAAAATATCTTTATCACAAACGCAGCTTCCAAAGCAGAACTGATCCTTCTTTGACACTGTAAGTTGGAGGAGAAGGATCATTTCCTCTTGGAGGAGAACTATGATAACTGAAAAGAGCCAACTGGTGAGTTAATTGTGGAGATGCTTAGGATATCAGAAAAGCCATTTCAAGCTTACTAAAAAGCTTTCTTAGATCTATGAGATCTATTTTTCCATTTTCCTGGCAAGTCTTGCATAAAATCCAATTAGATGCTGGAGAAATAATGCAAAATTAAAATAAACATTCAAACAGAAACAACAAGAACCTTTAAATGAGCTATTTGAGCACTGTGCATTACTATAAAATGTTAATTTAGAGCAACTACTTGTACTTGAATTAAAGAATTTGCATTTTACACTGGTTTTGACCATAAGAAACATGGAAATAGAAGAATATGAGAAAAATATTTTGCAGAACAGTATTATTCATAATTAAAACATTTTTAAAGTAATATTGAATATACTTTAACAATAAATTAAAAAAAAATTAAAATTTTATGTCCAAAGCTGAAAACTTTTTCTCTTCCTCTTGTTAATGCTTTGAAGTACTGTTTCTAAAAATATTTGCTCCCCATCTGTTTCTGGTTAGGTTTTTCATCTGTAGCATAAAGAGTGAATAATCATGTGTTGCAGCTGTGAAGGAGACCAAATGATGATGCTTCTCTGCCAGAGTACTGTTTGTCTGCCATACAACCCAGCTGCTCGGGATACTAGGCCGTCTAATCAAGCTGAATTATCACCATTCAGTTGCACATGCAAGCAGAAGCTCTCCGGCTGTTTTAGACAAAAATACCAAAACGAACGTGACAAAATCACAGGTTCTGCAAAATTACAGAGGAGCAAGCATTCCATTTTCTCTGAAGGTAGCCAAGTACTGGACAGGCAGACATGCTCAAAAAAGGCCAGTGGGGTCATTATTTGGAGAGATGACCCATGATTAGCACAAGCTCATTGGAACATTTTGCAGCCCGCTGTTGTTACAGATCATCAGTCCTTTTTCAAGGCAAGTATTCATACTACAGCCTGATATGCAACTTATATTTGGCCCTCTGCTGCCTGCTTTAAAAACCAGCTTTATTAGCTGCTGAGTGGCTCCTAATCAATTCTTGTGGAAAGACTATTCAGGAAACTATCAGTGAGCTAAATTCAAAATACTGAACTGCTCCTACAAAATTTGAGACTCCCTCTAGCTGTACATCAGAGGCATCAAAGGTAGAAAAATTGCACTGACTATACTGATAATCTGCTTATAATAATTTACAATGGTAGCGTGTATTTTTTAATTCTGCTCTGTCAAAGAGAGTTTTAGACATTTCTAGGATGTAAGCTACTACTCACCTACATCAGACAAAACTACCGTTAAAGATGCTATTATTTATTTTTGCCTGAAAGCCCATATTTATCGAATCCTCCAAACTTCCTGAAAAATGCATACGCACACATCCTAATATATCTGCTGGAGGTTTTTTGTCTCCTCCTTCATGAAATTTTATCCCTATACCCTCATTTCAAGATTCATACACTGACAGAGTCTTATAATCCATGTTCGTCTTCACTTGTGATTACAACAGGACTTAGGCTGTATACATTGCCAAGTTTCTTTTCCTCAGTAAGCCTTTTGCCTTAGTTTACTTTTTCTATTTGTATCACTTAATCTCTTTGCCTTTCTTCCATTTCTATTTTTTCCTCCCTCATTTGAATCTCCACACAACAAAATTCCCTTCATAATCATTGAGCTTAATGCAAACTGTAGTGCCAGCTTTGTAACTAGTACATATATCACATGACAGTTCAATTCGGTCTATTTATATTGTTGCTTGAATTTTTCCTCGTGCTCTAGCTGCAGGTTGTAAATTCATAGCGAAGACTTTATTACTGATGACAACACAATAAGCATTTTTTCTTTGAGAATACACAGAACAGTATGTTCTCAATGGAAATCCCACACTTGTGTATTCAAAATTTATGGATTACAGATAGAAGAGACACTGATATGACATTCACTGTGGTACCAGCTCCAAGAATTTGCATTTATTTCTGATTTATTTTGTGTGTTAACTTGCTGTCTCACCACCTTTCCTTGTTCTAAGAAATACTCAAATCAGATTTACATAGTTTTGCATACCCATATACCTAAACCACAAAAAATTTAGTGCTTGTAATAAAAATGCTACTGTAATGAACCCACTAAAATATTACAGTCAAGTAGACAGAGTTTGCTCTTTAAAGCAGCTGTAACAATAGCTAAAACTTCACCAGGCTTCACCTTTCTTCTCTGATAAATGTGCATGTTGCGATTCAGTTGGCTCAGCTGAGCCCGTGCTATAAGAGAGGTCTGTATATAAATCAAATAATTAGAGTTCTATTCCAAGAACTGGGGAATGTGAACTTCTTCCAAAGAACACGAAAACAGCAGGAGGCTGAGATACTCTTTCTTATTTCCTCACTCATGACTCATCCATGTCTGCCTTAGTCCAGCACCTCACATCACCACACAGGATCACAGAGCAACCTGGGTTGGAAGGGATGTTTGGAGGTCACCCCATCCAACCCTGTACTTGAAACAGACCTATTAGATCAGGTTTTTCAAGGCAACTTTCTTTCCATTCTATGTTTCTTTCCATTCCCTCCACTTATCCAGCCACATCCTCCTTCTTCGTGCCTTAAGTTCCCCACAGTGTTACTTTTTGCTTTTGGGGAGCCAAAGCAGTACGTGAGAATGAGCAGAGCAGTCTATGGACAAGAGGGGAATGAGGATGTGGTAGAGCAGATAAGGGTTAGCAGGAGGTGGTGGAGGAGAAAGAAGGGTGGGAGGAGATATTGGGGAGACCAAGGTTATGCAAAGGATTGGGGAAGCGGCTTTGTGGTAGGAAGGAATGCAGTTTCTGTGCTTTAAGGGCTCCCTCTGAGCTTCTGTTCTAACTCCCCAGCAGTAGAGCAGCAGTGCTCAAGGTATGAGAAGCCCTTTGACCACTGGTGCTTATGTGCAGAATGCTTCGATTCCTCTGCCTTATGCAAAGTGAAGAATGTTTGGGTGCTGAGGTGGGCATTTGCATATACAAATCAGTTTGGGATCTGTTAGATTTACCTAACCTTCTGAGTTTTGGGTGTCTGCTTTCAGAAACATAATTTTAGATTTCTTCTTTAGACATTCCCTCTTCCATTTTTTTCCCACTCAGTCACACTGTACTTTCCTTTCCCTGCCAGCCTGAACTATCAATTCCCAGCTCTTTGTTCAGCTTTTCTCCATGTCTAGACTCAGCCACCAGATGCCTCCGTACTTAGTAGATTCCATCTGCTTTATTCTCAGTGTCCATTTTCAACTTTTGCTCAGCCAGTTTATTGCTTCCTCTCAGGCCAACTTTTCTCACATACGCCTCCAGTCAGCTTCTCTTTATGTGAATGGTTCTCAGTTCCAATGTATTTGTTCAGCCATTTATAGTTTTCCCATCCCACATCCTCTTACAGTTTCAGTCTTATCACCAGTTCTCTTCCCTCTACCCCATTTGTATCCCAGCTCCCTATCTAATATTCTTGGCATTTGAGGATCTATTTCAAATCCCTCCCATAATACCTAGAAAAGTCAATTTTTACTCCCCCATCCACGCCCTTCAATCACATATTTTCATTTCCTTCTCCCACTCAACTTTGTGTGATCCCTTCCCTCTCTGAAGTTCCAGTTATTTGCCCCCTAACCCTGTCAGTTCTCCCCTTTATTTTGATGTGCCTGAGGGAGATAATGTTTCTAGCACAGGACACAAAGGCTGTTTGCTTTTAGTTCAAGTGTGTGAATTAAGTCCAAGTCCCACATTAGCCCAGAGATAAATGCACAGAAAACTGCTGACCCCTACACTGGACCTCATTGGCACAAACAAAACTTCTTCAGAGGGTAAAATGTAGAAAGTTCTCACTGAGTACATGCAGACTGCATTTTTTTCTTGTAGCCTAGAATATGCAGCAACTCAGGTTGTTTATCCTGAAGCCAGTTAAAAGAACATCACTGAAATGAAAGCAAGTTGCTGTCAAATATACAGATGGAACTGAAATATGGAGTGCAAAGGGTAGGGATACAAAATAGTTGTACAGAGGAAAGCTCGAATAAGCAGGACCAGCATGACCCAAATCTCCTAAGTCCTTGTAAACTCAAGTTCTGCCAGTAAGGCTGAGTGGCTTTGCACTGTACACACCAGCACTCCGTATTTCAAAAACTCAAAGGAAACAATGAGGTTTAGGTTGGATATTGGGAACAGATTCTTCACCTAGTGGGTGGGTGGGCACAGGATGCCCATGGAAGCAGTCCCAGCACTAGCCTGACAGAGTTCAAGAAGCATTTGGATAATGCTCTCAGGCACATGGTGTGAGTCTTGGGGCTGTCCTGTGCAAAGTCAGGAGTTGGACTTGATGATCCTTGTGGATCCCTTCCAGCTCAGGATATTCTATGATTCAATGAGCACTTCAGTGAATGAGTCTTGCTGGGCCTGTGCTCTGCACTGAGCCACCTCAGCTATCCCACCATTCACAGCAGTAAATCTGTGGCCACTGAGAGGCAATTTTACTGCCTTCTCCTCAGAAACTGCCCAACCACCGAGGAGGTGGCATTTTCATGAAGCAAAACAAAGAGGCAGAGAGGCGAATAAACAGAGATAGAGACAAGAAATTAAATGGCATGACAGAAACTACCAGGAATAGAAGCCCAAAATAGAAAAGTAATATATAGACTTTCCACCTGGATAGCTACATTTGAGCAGAGTCCCAACCACCTAAATACATAGCCTTTTAATAAGAAGTTAGATAGTCTTATTAGAAGGAGGTACAGTTAACTTTGGCTATAAATAATAAATCCTTGGGTTTCTTTGCATAAGCCATTGTGCAGCTATCCAAAATCACACAGCCTGTCACTGCAGGCCACCATTTTCGGTCATTTTTGAACTTGATTTTGAATCACGTGGTGAAAGCCACTGTCTGAAGCACAGAGCAATAATTTCAGAGTAATTCTTCTGACAAGGGAGAATTTTCCCTCTCACTCACTTTTTAAGCACAGGCCCTGAGACATTTATTACACGTTGCTTCACTGTTCTTGTACATCAGTTTCATTTGAATGCAGGATGAAACTTCACACACTTGCTAAACAGTTATTTAGTGTTGCAGTGCATGAGAAAGTAGTTATCACAATCCACTACACATCTATTTTGGGTTAGTGTAGGCATTGAAATTATATATTTCATTTGCATAGCAGTTTTGTTATTAAAAGTACTCCAATAAATTGATATGATACGATATGATATGATATGATATGATGTAATATAGAAAATGCTAGAAAAAGTTTACTATTACAGCAATGCTGCCACCTGGTAACCTAAGGTGTAACAGCAGACAAAACATTCATTTTGACCAGTCTTGAACACGGTGATATATTTTAAATATTACTTTAAATAACATTAAAACTCACAAAATCTGCGAAGTTATTATTGGATTAGGGTAATTTCCCTGCATCAGATTAAATCCTCATAGCTCTATTTCATTGTGAGGAAGAAGTAATTCCTACCTTACCCAGACTAAGCTTCGTTCTGAATCTTGGAAAATATGTATGAAGAAGAATCAGCTAAGTACTCACCACAGTACTTGAATTAAATGTGCCTGATTTTGAGCGCACAAATAGTCAGAATTAAGTCCACTTTAAAGGTTATACATGTACTCCAGTTGCTCGGTGAATGAGAACTATATCACTAAATATTTACAGAAAGAATCAAATATACAGTGAGAAAGAGATGAACTATGTAAAATGAAATCCTGAAAAAAGAGACTTAAAGAAAATGTCAGGTGTTGTCACAGGTGGAAAATCCATTCATTAAAAGGGAAATCTACAGTCTCACTAGGAATATTTATCTAAATATAGAAAAAACCACATATAAAGTATGGGAAACATTAAATGCATTGGGAAGAGGTTCCCAAGCACTTATGAGACTCTTCAAGTCTAAAATAGTTTCTAAGTATCTGTGATAAATAAGCAAAAGAGATTGCAAAACAGAATAAACTTATTTACGTGATCCCAGCAAGCTTTGTTGGGATGAACTCCTGCCCAGCATACTCCTTATGCTAATAAAGAAATGCAGAGTATATTGCCTAGCTTTCCCTTCTAGTATACAGTGCAAATGCTTCATCATCTTATATATATTTAGCAGCCTAATCTCCTAGCATATTAGATCTTTTGATTAGTATAAACTTCTTCCAAGTTCCCCAGGAAATAATAGCTCACAGACAGTTATTGCAATACGGTCCTTAAAAAACACACCCTTAAAATTCAATCTAACGACTGACTGTATCTCCTTTGAATGGCGACACAACTTAGATTATCCCGCAGATTTCCAGAGAAACATAAACCCACAATTAATCTGCAAGCCATGTGATGGCAGGATGAACTCCCCATTTGCCCTGGAGGAAGCAGGACCTTTCCATCACTGTTAAAGTGATGGTAGTGAGCTCCTTCAGACATGTCATTGTCTGGCACATGCCTGACAATTTTAAAGACAAAAACCTGACGATAAGGAAATGGCAAATAAACAAAAAAGCTTCAGTATGCAATGTCAGGGTTAAAAGTGTTTCATTTTACAACTGAAAAATACACAACTATATTTTTTGTCTTAAAACATTGGAGATCCTGAGACAAAAGCATAGGAAACAACCAACATTCAGACACTGAATGGCAATTTCTGTTCTCCCAGAACAAGAGGACATTAAAATAAAAGCTGGAAAATTCAGAATCAATAATAGAATTCCTATTTTTATTATGTGCATTTTGACGGTGGAATCACCATTACTGGAACTATTGCTATTGATTCCAAGGAGTTAATGTCATTTGAGAGAGAAATTAGTATTTAGGTGAATTAATAATATTGAGCATTCCAAGAAATTTGGAAAAATATCTAAGATGCACTTAATTACTATTGGCATTCAGAATGAATTCTGTGTTAGGCCTGCATTAGCCTATGTTTAATTACTCCAAGGTTCCCAGTTCCTGCTTTGAAGCACTTCCTGCTGTTCACTTTCAGTGAACAAATACAGACTTGGTGTGTATAATAAATACTACAAGTCAATTTTAAAGAGTTTGTATATAAATATGCATTTCCTTTAAATCCATACAAATGCATTTATTTCCACTTACACCATTTTAGTTAACAGATAAAGGCCCATGGTTCTAACTGTAAAAAAATTCAGAACATTGGAGAAACAGCCTAGAGGCAAATGAAGGCTTGAGGGGGAATACCTTGATCAAGAACAAGCAATTGAAACACAACCACTCATCAGGACTATGGGGTATCCCTGTGCACCCCCTCTGGGATATTGTTGCCATTAGATACTTCTAATAAATGCCTGTACATGAATGCATGCAATTTGGGGAACAAACAGGAGGAACTAGAAATCTGCATGCAGTCACAAGGCATCGATCCCATTGCAATTATGGACACAGAATGGGATAGCTCACATGACTGGAATGTTGTCGTGAAGGGCTACACACTGTCTAGGAAAGACAGGCCAGGAAAGTGCAGTGCTGGAGTTGCCCTCTATGTGAGGCAGCACTTGGAATGTGTCTTGGGGCTCTGTCTTGGGGTGAGGATGATGAGCAAGTCGAGAGCTTAAAGGTCAGGATAAAAGGGCAGACCAGTAAGGGTGACACGGTTGTGGGTGTTTGCTACAGGCCGCCTGATTAAGAGGAGGAAGTGGATGAGGTTTTACAAGCAGCTAGAATCAACCTCATGGTCACAGGCCCTGGTTCTTGGGGGAGACCTTAACTACCCTGACATCTGCTGGAGAAGGAACACAGCAAGGCACAACTGTCCGGGAGGCATCCACGAGTACTGAGAGAGCTGGCAGATATCATAGCTAGGCCTCTCACAATTGTCTTTGAGAGGTCATGGAGTTCAGGAGAGGTGTCTGAGGACAGGAGGAAAGCAAACATCACCTCAGACTTCAAAAACTGAAAGAAAGAGAATGCAGGGAACTATCAGCAAATCAGCCTTACTTCAATCCCTGGAAAGGTGATGGAGCACCTCATTCAGGAGGCCACCTTTACCCACATGGAAAACAAGAATGTGGTGCGGAGTAGTCAGCATTGGTTCAGTAAAGGTACGTCGTGTTTGACCAATCCGAGTGCCTTCTACGATGAAACAGCTGCCTGGATGGATGAAGGGAAAGCACCGGATACCTCAACTTCAGCAAGTCTTTTGACACTTTCTCTCATGAAATCCTCATAGGCAAACTCAAGTGTGGGCTGGATGAGTGGACAGTGGGATGGACTGAGAACTGGCTGAGTGCCAGACCCCAGAGAGTAATGGTCAGTGGTACAGTCTAGTTGGAGGCCTGTCACTAGTGGTGTCCCCTAAGGGTTAATACTGGGCCCGGTACTGTTTAATTTCTTCATCAATGACTTGGATGAAGGGGCAGATGCCTCCTCAGCAAGTTCACTGATGACTCAAAGCTGGGATGACTGATATTCCTGAGTGCTGGGCTGCCCTTCAGGAGGACCTCAACAGGAACAAGAGACAGGCAGAGAAGAACTGACTGAAACTCAACAAAGGCATGTGAAGGTCCTGAACCTGGTAAAGAAAAACCCCATGCACCAGCACACACTGGGGGCTGATCTGCTGGAAAGCAGCTCTGTGGAGAAGCACATGGGGGTCCTGGTGGACAACAAGCTGTCCCTGAGCCAGCACTGCCCTTGTGGCCAAGAAGGCAAACGGTATGCTGGGGTACACTAGGAAGAGCATTGCCAGCAGTTGAGGGAGGTGACTCAGTCCCTCTGCTCAGCCCTGGTGAGACTGTATCAGGAGCACTGTGTCCAGTTTTGGGATCCTCAGGACAAGAGAGGCATGGAGCTCCTGGAGCAGGTCCAGCAGAGAGCTACGAAGCTGGTCAAAGGTCTGGAGAATCTCTTTTATGAGGAAAGGCTGTGAGAGCTGGGCCCGTTCAGCCTTGAGAAGAGGTGAATGAGAGGGGACCTCATTAATGTGTATAAATATCTGAAGGGAGGGTGTGAAGAGGATGGACCCTGTCTCTTCCTAGAACAAGAGGCAACAGGCAGAAACTGGTGCACAGGATGTTCCACCTGAACATGAGGAAGAACTTCTTTACTTGTGTGCAACCGTGCACCAGAACAGGTTGCCCAGAGAGGTTATGGAGTCTCCCTCACGGGAGATATTCAAGAACTGTCTGGATGCAGTCCTGTGCCATGTGCTTGAGCAGGAGGGTTGGACTAGATGACCCACTGTGGTCCCTTCCAACCTGATCCATTCTGTGATTCTGTAATAGGTTTTAAATACTGCACAAGTGACTTTTAATCACTAATTATCTTTGCAAATATTATTTCTGTGTAAACATTATTTCAAGGAGACATACTGGAGAGACAACTAAGTTGAGAAGAAGCATGGTCCTGATCACAGTTTGTTTTTGGATAGTCTGAACAGATATCTATTTCTTCCTCCGTGGAAGCTCTGCCTCCTGTGGCCTCTATTTTCTAAGGCTGCATGGAGACAACTCTCTCCACAGAACAAATCTGGGTGCAGTTCCAGTGGTGTGTTGGGGATCAGGTCAGAAGAAAAGAGGGAGTTAATGGCATTTCTCTAATATGGAGAAATATTTTAAAAAGCAGTAACAATCTTCACTATTCAAATGATGAATTTTTTCATACTGTGAAACCCAAGCCCTTTGAGAGATTTCAAGTCAAAGCAAATAGCCAAGATTTCTTGACTCCCAGTGAAATACCTCAGGCACAAGATCGTAGTCAAAAACATATCATGGTAACTTGTGCTCCACTAGAAACAGAGGCAATGGAAAATAATCGCAGGTGACATCCTGCCCATCTTCCTCACTCATCCATAAAAAATTGCTTCAAAGGGAAGGGGAGAAAGTATTTGGCCCAAAATCAGGAGAGGTATCAGCAGTGGTTCTTACGTGCTCACATTTGTCCTACCAGCCTACCAAGAGAGTCAGATGTGAAGACAGACACAAAGTGCCGTGACTGATGAGCTGTATGCACACTGATCTATTCTGAGCTCTGTGCCAAAAGATGAAATCCTTTAAAATGAGTTTTTTACAGGATAGTAAAGCTGGGGAAAAAAATGAAAACCACGCCTTTTTTTTAAATTATGTTGTCAATACTAGTAGTGGCTAAAATATGCTAAATATTTGGCCTCCAGAGTTTTTCTGGTAAAGCTTAGAATTGATAAACCATCAAGTTAATAAAAGAATGATTACCCACAGTTACTATTTTGGCATATGCTAAATATATGAATAAATAAGAAGCAATGATTGGAGCATGAAATGGCCATACAAGAATAATTTTCTAGTGAGATTTTCCCCCAGATCTTTTCTATATGATTAAGCAAAATTGAAACTTCTAGAGGTATAAAACAGTCCCTTGGAACTATTTTTAAAATGATATTTAACAGAAGAAGAAAAAAAAAAAACTTGCTTGTTATCAAGAAATGTATGCTGTAGAACAAGTGGGTGGATGGGGAGGGAGGACTAAAGCTATTTAAGTAGTGTCATGCTTTCTACTTGTGACTGCAAATGTCAGTAATGTGTAAGTGTCTCTGCAAAAGAAAGTTCTTTCCTTGAGGTTCACAGTTAGTTCTACAAATACAGTCTTCAGTAGAAGAGCTAAAAAAAGAAACAAGAAAAACAGTTTCTAAGGGGCTGTTCAGCTCTGACCCAATTATGACAATAACAAAAACTGAAATAAGTAGTAAGAATGTAAGCAAATACACACTTAGAGTCAGTAGGAACCAGCATACAGGAGATGTAACTATCAGATCTAGTTTGCTGAATGTGCTATAAACATGGCAATGTTGGAATTCTTAATGCAATACATGCCTGAAGCTAGAAAATGCACTGTACGCATGTGCAACATCATATTGTGCTCTGGTTTATACCAACAGATCAGTGGTAGCCAGTCTTGGGTGGCTTGAGCTCTCTGGCTCCTGGAATATTTGGCTATATTTATCCCAGCTGATGTAGCCTGTCAAGTGTGTCCTGCTGTTGATAAGGTGCCGTAGTTGACAACAGTGGGGGATCAAGGGGGAGGAGCAGGATGGGGGCTTCCATCAAGTCGTTCTTTAGGGGGTCTCAAAAGCACTGCAGTCACATTCCTGTTTAACTCATACCCTGCTTTCAAGATACAACTGGGAGCTTCACCACAAACAAAGTGAAGATGCCAGAGCCTGTAAAGAAAACAGGTAAGGATCATAACTGACAGACAAAACTAAGAACAGCTTGGCAGGAAAAATGTGAGTAGATTATGTATTCTAGAGAAATGAAGTGCCTCAAAGGAAAAATTTAAATAGACAGGGAAAAGAAATTTTATTTTATTAAGTTATAAATGTAAGAGATATTGAGTGGCCTTGCAGAGAAATCACTAACTGATTTGATAAACCTCAGCCACAGAATTTTCTCAAGAGACTTTGGATGAGGAAAAAATAGAGGTGAAACACATTTAATTCTCAGATTCTTTTAATTTCTCATTTCCTTTCCTAGTCACATTTAGGACTCTGAAGGAAAAAAAAAGGCTTGGAATGTCTCTCTTGGACAGTTAAATAGTATAAACCTCTCCTGCTTTTATTTTGGGTATGGGGGTTTTTTTTCCCCTGACAATTTGTGTTATTGGCAAAATTTGATGGTATTTATTGTCAATGAAATCTCTGTGAAAATGAACGCAAACAGTACCTGGTTTGGAGTTTATTCTTTCTAGTTCTTTCAACCACTGTCAATAGAACTCTAGGAACAAAAATACAAAAAATACATCTGTGAAGAATATATGCAATTTCTTTTCCCTCACCCTCCTTCATCCTTTCCCCTTGATCCAGAAGATAACTAGCCCTTTCCAGAAAGCCAGGGTCACAGAGGCACAGAGAAAAATGTCGGGAAAGTATTTCAGATTGATGAATGTTTTAATTTAAAATCTTCAAATAAGGAATCACTCAGAGGCTGCCCACATAGAGGAGGCCTAGGATGGGGTGCAAGGTGCAATGGATCTGGTGTTTTGAGGAGGAAGAGAGCCTGAGAAGAAAACGTAGAGACAGTTTAGCTTCAGGACACCTGCAGAGGAAGATGCCTTAGGAGCACTTTGTGTCCACAAGCAAGTTTGGGAAAAAAATTGACAAAAGCTGAACTTATGATTGTTTGTCAGGTGTGAACATATTCAATACTCAGGCCTGGAGAAACTTGTAGTAAATCTGGGATTGTTCACTTTAGAGCTCTTCCTTCAATGATGCCAGTGCATACCCAGAATCACCACTACCTGAATCTACAGTACAAGGTGCACGATTTTAATAATGTGCCGTTTCCAGAGTTAGCCAGTAACAGCTGTGGAGACTTGTTAATAATGGCCTTTGTGCTTTGCAAAGGCCTGAGAAGGCATCAGTCTCCTCTTAGTTTGGCCAAAGAGACAATCTCCTTTGGTCACTGTAACAAAAGAAGAACCTGTTAAGAACCTTCGTTTGACCAAAATATTTGGAATCAGCCACTGCCAGAGGCAGACCCATTACACACCCAGAGGCTCTCCCATTACAAACTGCAAAGCACTGAAGCATGGTTAACTCCAACAATATTCTTTATGTTCCCTCTATATGATAACCCCAAAGCAACAGTGGTGTCACCAATCCTTCCATTTTATTACAAATATAACATCATTTCATATTCATAAGGCTTCAATTTCTACTGAAAGTAGATTTGTATATAAAAAAAGAAATATATAGTAGATCTTGTAATTGTAGACAAAACCTTGAAAATATAAGCTGCAGAGGTTCAGTAATGAACCCAAAAATAAATTCATACTCATAATGTGTTTTTAAAGTCACATGATTTTTAAGTTGCATTGAAATGTCTAGTGGTTGTGAATGCAGACGAAAAGAAACACAACAGAGTAGGCAAAATTTTACAGTGTGATCACCTCGGCATTGTGACTTCTAATGTCTAATTGTTTAACTGCCTTTAAATTAATATTTTCATTCTCCATGGATGAGAGGTAATGTCTCTGTTTGTGAAGATGCCCACTTTTGCTGGCTAATGGGGAAGAGACATTCTATTCCAATTTATTTCTCCAGAGAAATCTAACAGGTGTCTAACATCACTAGTCCTACACAGTTCTTATGAACAAACCAGACCAAACACTGGGATTATCACAGCAGGGGGAGGAAAAGCTCTTGTTACCCACTCTGACCGAGACAGAACCAGTCACATGCCCCATAACTTTTAGAGAGGATCTTCTCAGTCTCCCAGGAGACAATAATCCCTTTGGTTTTCCATTTCATGTTGTTTATATAGTTCAAGTCATTTCAAGACGGGATAATGTTGAGCACCATCTCAGGGGGGCCGAATAACCATTGGGCAATTCATACTTGGCTAAATCACAGTTCCTGCCTTTCACACACCATATAGTTAGATTACTTAAGAGCCCAAAGAAGTCCCTAGTCTGTGTTACTGAAAGTTGTGCACCTGGCATATAGGTAAAAAAAATTCTTCATGCCAGAGAGTGACCAGAGATATTCTGCCTGTGTCTGCTGTTTTAACAGGCCTTTTAACATTTTAAAACAAACAAAAAAAAACCCACCCAAAAAACCAACCAAACAAAAAAATACCCACCAAAAAACCCCAACAAAAGTCCCACAGAAACCCCCAAAAACTAAAAAAACATTGATTAAATCATTAAACTTAAAATGGTGTGGTGAAGTAGATTTTCCAACAGACATTATTTTACTTTAAACTGCCCAACTAAAATACTTCAGGATAAGGCACTCCCCCTACCTATTTCAAGAATGCCAAAAGAACTGTCCTAGCATTGCAGAAAATCTATACCATCCACAAGAGCAACAGAATTTATAAGACCTGTAAGAGTTTAGTTTCAGAGAAAACAATCAAACTTTGAAAAGCACCACTTTTTGCAGGATTCTGTTGCAGAAACTTTATGTTATTCTCCCTTTGATTCAAGCATTTCATAGTTAATCTTTGTTCAAAAGTTCACTGTCTGGAAAATTTTGATCTTTTTTTTTTTGTTCTGAAAATTCATAAACATTAAAAAACCCCCAACCATTTCC
Source organism: Ifrita kowaldi (assembly GCA_013398055.1). Taxonomy (NCBI): domain Eukaryota; kingdom Metazoa; phylum Chordata; class Aves; order Passeriformes; family Cinclosomatidae; genus Ifrita; species Ifrita kowaldi. Next base: position 204,646 of record VZRS01010169.1, on the reverse strand, counting down.
CTAACAATATTTTATGGCATTAAGAGGCAATAGTTGACTTTTTAAACACCAAATTTAGAAGATAAATGGGACTTAATGGGAAATGTGTGCATTATTATAGCTGGAAAAGGAGAAGTCTGTATTACTCACCTTCTCTGAAAATCAGTCAACTTTTACTCACATATTTTATAGATAGAGGAGTCTAGATTTTGCAGTCCAGATTAGGAAATTTCATCAAGAATTTACAAATAACTTGTAAGTACACAGAGGCTTCCATAATAGTAATAATAATAATAACAATAATAATAACAATAATCAATGTTGCATAATGAAGAGTAAACTGCAGAATTTTAGTTTAAATATGAGATCATTCTTTCACGTTTGCAAGCACCTAGAACAACAAATTACTGCAACAAATTTCTATGCACCACAGGAATGCAGAAAACACCCTAAATTCATACAGGCATAGTTTCCTCTTTTGTAAGTTAAGATTCAAACCAAGCTGAGCATTACTATCCCCATTTTAAAGAAAGTATGATGGATGCATAGAGAGAGAGGTGACTGATTAGTGAAACTATTCCTCTCCTGTTGCTCATGTTGCAGGAATTTGCGATCTCAGCTGCTGAAGTAGGCAAGGAATGATAAGATTGAGTTGTTCAATAGCTTTTGGATCATGGAGTGATTAAGCTTATAATTGCAAGAAGCCACTTAGGTCCTGACCAGGGAATGTGCAGCATCTTTATATAGTTCCTCAGAAAGGAATTTACAAGCTCCATTACTGAAGTGTGCTTATCCTCAGTTTGGCTTTTAACTCAATGGAAGAGCAAATGGTATGAAACAAAAACTAGATGCCAAGCATAAGCAAAGATCAATTTTCAACATTAGGTCTTAACAAATTAAAGAATTCCCAAAGTTAATACTAGTAATATTAATTAAATATATATTGACCAATACATATTTTAAAACCAAATACATAGAATGTTCTGTAAGATAATTCAGCTTTGTGGGAGAAACCTACAACTATTTTGTGTCATTTCACCCATTACAAATTTCTGCTGTAGTTTCCAGCATCCGCATTCAACCAGACACATTAGATTCTCCTCTAGAATTTATACCTTCAACAGGTTTTCTTTCAGAAAGGCAGAAATATCATTTGAAAATGTCATCTAACATACATTCTCCTCTACCACTCTATCTAGTTAGAATGACTCTTGTAGAATCCACATTTCTTCCTTACTTTCATTTCACACACTTCACACATACTTTGAAATGCCAGTATTTTGGGAATAAGTTTTCAGCTAATGCTTGTGATTCTTAACAAGCCAGATTATTTAGGGAATGTTGCTAGCAAATGGAATTATTTTGGTAATTTGAACATTATTTTAATATACACCTTATCACCACTTTTTCTGACAATAATGAAATAAGAATTGCTCTTCTAGCTTCTAATACTGATTTTTATTCTCATTAGAGATACAACAGTACTTAGTAGTTACCTACTAACAATTTAATGCTGTACAAAGACAACAGAAAAACAGTCTCTGCCTCAAAACACTTAAAAATAAAAGCCCAGTAAATAGATTGATAGTTCAACAAGAGAGTAAAGCAAACAACTATTAGTACAATAGATAGCAACCCTGGTAGCTTAGCCATTTCTTGGGTTTTTCATAGGAGAATATGAAAAATATTTGAAGCATAATAGTAAACTTGTTTGATGATGGTTGTTTAAAGGACATTGCTTCAAATCAGGTCAGAAAGGAGAAAACATGAATGCGCTGGTATGAAGATTTAATAAATAGAAGCAGAATGAAGGCAGAATACTAGTTTTGTTATTTTATTTAGGTGACTAGTATAGAAAATTAGTTTTGGAACTGAAGTTCTTTCATTATAGTTTAATTTGGCCCAAAGCAAATGTATTTTATTTTTCTTCATCCTCCTGATTTAAAGATTGTCAAAAAGCAATCTCATCACAGACCTCCAAACAGAAGTTTTTATTACTGACCATTTAAGCTGTAACTTGTGTAACATACATAGTGTAATGGCTGATGTGTACATCTTCAGGTGTTCCGAGAGTTTTAGAGGATGCAAGTTCTGGTAGCTGCAGAATTAACCACCAAAAAGTTTCTGCAAGATAACTGCAGACCACATACATCTGTTTCCTCTTCTGCCTGGGGTAAAATTTGCTGGTTTACGTTACTCAGAAGATATGTGAGTGCGTTTGCATCATGGAAGCTAGAAGTGATTAGAAAGGCCTGGGGTATGAGAAGTGAAGTGTCGAAAAATGGTTTAGTACAAAGTGGCCCTAGGCCCATTTTCTTTTATTAGCTTCATGTCCCTCTTCTCTCCCTCCATTAAATCCCCACAGCAACACCAATTCCATCCCCACAAAATAAACACACAGAGCACCTTCAACAATTTTTCTCTTCATCAGCACTGGTAACTCACATGGGTCTCTGCTCTCTCTCCAGAATTGCCATAGTATGCTAGTACTAATGCCATTTTTCTCTCCCCTTGTGCAGGCTGGGTTAGAACATATCAGGAATCAGAGAGTTAACACGGTGGGTGGCAGAGGACATGAGCTACTTGGTCACCAGGTGCCCCAGCCCTATGGCTCCTAACTGCATGGTCACCTGGAGCCTGGATAAACACAGGACGGTGTCTGAGATCTGTCAGTGCCTGACAGGCACAAGAGCTGTGAGACATTGCACAACATCACACAAGAAGTGTCACAGCCCTTGGGTTTCCGCAGCCTCATGGTGATGGTCATATTCAAGAGTGTTTATGGGATGGATATATAGAACTCAGAGAGGTATATCTGGGTAGTAGCCAAATGTTGAAGTGAGAGAGAGTGCCACATGGGGAATGTGTTTCTGATAAAAGCAGGCAAAAATGTGGTTCTCAGGAAAAACCGGAAGTTTTGAATGGTGGTGTTTAGGAGTATTCCTAATGAAGAAAAAGCTGGATTAGCTTGGTATAACTGAAAAAAAAAAAACCCAAAACTTCTGGTTAACTTGGATTTACACGTTACTTAAAGTAGCGGCCACAATGAAGGGGTGGGGAATAACTGAACTCTTTATTCTGTTAAGCAGCCCATTTTTTACCCAATTGAAAAATTATGGTATTCTCTTCACATGCTTAATTCAGCAATCTCTCTTCTGCAGCAAAGTAATTTCCTGTAAAATCTCCAGCCCTGCATCTTTAGTTTTCCTTTGCAAATAGAGCGGTGAAAGGTGAAAGGGAATACTCTTTGGACACTGCCCCTCACTGACTGAATTTCAAATACGGGAAAAAGACTCAGTTAAAACCCAAGTCTCCTTTACCTGTGAAAAAGTGGATTCACAACAACTGTTCTTGCAGACCTTTGTTCTAATGGGAGATTTGGGGCTTTTCGAATTTTGTACTTTACCAAAAATATTCACAATCATTTTAAGTTGAAACTGGAGTGAGTCTTTTGGCAGGAAAGGGGGGAGGGGAGGGAATACAAGGAGTCTTACTTATAAACTTCTACGTATGTATTTAGATTTCCTCAAGCCAGGAATGTTATGTAGTGGTGGAGATTTCTCACTGTGTTCTCGCCAACAATTTTGTTCTTGTTGAGTCATCTACAAAGCAAATGTAAGAAACCTAATCACTTTACAGGGTGTGCAGCAGATCACAGTGTTACTTCCAAGCATGTGTGCCATGAAACCCTGCCATTGTAGGCTGGAACCTTTACAAATCACTTTGCTGTTAAGTAATTAATATATTTATAGATTCTTTTGTGCTTAAATAGAAGAGTAACGATAATAGCACTCAGAGACTAAAAACATGCCTCTTTGCTGCTTTGTCTGGAGAATCACAGGGGAAGGACCCAGCTAGTCAGTAGTGGAGTGGGTCCCAGAACTGACCTGCCTGCCCACGGTGCAGTAGCCTGGCCACCTTTACGTCTCTTGAATCCTCCATGTCCAACCTGCTGCGCACAGTAACTCTCCTGCAATTATTCAGGATACACTGCATCAATATATACCCTGCTGTGCTATTTACTGAGGTATCAAAAGGTGTGCAACTGATAACAGGCAGCACTATGGTATATACAACTATATTCTACAGAGCACTACGTTGTTAAAGAACTACTGCACCAGATTAGAAAAAACCTCAATTGTAAGCATGCAGGAACATTCCACTCCCAGAGGAAATTTCCCACACTTTTGACAGGGGAGGAAAGCATGCAGAAGAATAAAACAGGACGTCAGTCAAGGCTTTTGTAAGCTCACTGAAAACTAAAATTGTGTTTTCGTCAGAAATGTAAAATGTGGGGGGAAAAAAGAAAATGAAAAAATGTAATTTAGGTTTTTATATAATGAAGAAAAGCAAAATTCAATATTTACTAAATTCTAAAAGTATTTACAGTTCATATTTTAACTGATGTTTAAGAAGTTTTGAATCCTTCGCAAAACAATGCAAGAAGCATGAATTGTATCATGACTAAAGACCAAAGGCCATCAGATGAAATCTTTGCAGACATAACTCCACGAAGGTCTACTAATTTATGCAGTCTGAAGACATGCTGCAGGACTGGAGACTTTTTAAAATGAATAGATGGTACTATTAATAATACACCATTTACATGAACTAAAGCACCTGTTTGAACATGAATATAACCTTTTTCTTTTAAAACATTTTCATGCCATGCTCCCTTCACTTTTATAAAGTAGAATTAAAAGTTCAAAGCTAATTATAATCATTGTCGTGTTGTTTGGAAGAGTTCTTGTGGCTGACAGAGTAGAAGAGCCAGACAATTTGCCTCAGAGGTGACTGATAAAATTAGATGTGATGAAATTACTAGTATTTTATAAAAATGTAGTTATACAGGGGTGAGTCAATAGAGAGATGGCAGAATGATGCACAAAAGCCCATGCAGTGTATGAATCAGAATGTTAATTGCTGGTATTTTTACGCATGAACATAGCTCATGGCAATAAGCAAATGATAACTGGTTTTATTAAGACACAAACATGAGCATGAAATGAAAAACTTGATTCAAAATAAAGATGAAGAAATATAAATAAATAAATAAATCAGGTTAAAGAAATTAGTAAAATAAGTTACTTTACTAAAATCTAATCTTGAGAGAGATTCGGATACTCGTGGATCAAAATCATGATATATTGCTTGTTTACCATTTCCTATCTGCTGTGCTGCTTTGATTACATGCGAACTAAAACATCATTTGGTTTATGCTTGTTCAGCCTACATATTAATAATTTCATCAGTTCTCGTTATAAGCTTCCTAAGTGTTTCTTGACACATTGAGGAAATGTTTTAATCCACCTTGTAAGAAATTAGGAAACTAATTGTTGTAGAGTGTCATGTAGGCAAGTACTTCAACTTCTTAATGCTGAAGTGGACTTTTGAATACAAACAACAATTGATACCATTTTAGCTGGAATGAAATTACAAGGGTTATCATAGGAATGTGAATACCTTTCCTCTGAAACCTTGATCTGTCAAAACACAAGGACTAAAGATGAACTATTAATTCATTGGGGTGTATTAGGGCACAGGTTACTGCACAAACTGCAGTGTTGTTGAGGAACAGATCCTGATTCTCTGTTACAACCGTATTAAGCAGCTCTTAGGACAAAATTATTAATTCTAAATGAAAGTGCATGGCAAATTAATGTAGACAGCTAGATATGTAAGAATATCTATCATGTCATCTTGTCATAGACCAAAACATTCACTTATGAAAAATCAGAGCTCAATATAGGGGAAAAAGAAAGGGGAAGACAGAAAGTGGGGTGATTTTGCTATCCATTCCATTTTATTTCATGACAATGTGGAGGAGAGGACATCTCAGTGAGACACAGAACTTGATAAACTCAAAGACAATTCCACAACTTCTCTGTGGAAAGTGTTGTAATTTATATCTTGCATGGGCAGATGGGAGAGAATGGAGACAGCTGCTGCAGCCACAACAGCTGACTACACCAGATATTCCACAATTGCAAAACAGATTTTAGTGAGCCCTCTCTCTTTTTTTAGTTTCTGCATTTACCAAGAAGCCGAAGACAACGGAGGTGACAGCCGGAAACACAGCTGTGTTTGAAGCAGAGACAGAAAAATCTGGCATCAAGGTGAAATGGCAGCGAGCTGGCACAGAAATTACTGAAAGTGAAAAATATGTCATCAAGACAGAAGGAAACAAGCATTCACTGACAATTAATAATGTAGGAAAAGAAGATGATGTGACATATGCTGTAATAGCTGGAAGTTCCAAGGTCAAATTTGAACTCAAGGTCAAGGAACCAGGTACAGCATTTCCTAAGCAATTCTGATTTCATCAGTATTTCCAGTCCCACATGCAACCTTCATGAATAAGGACCATGGAAATTAGCCTATTTTAACGCTGTAAAATTTCTCTACCAGCAATACATCTGTTTTGCCCAATTATTTGAAGCTACTAATTCATATTAAGCTCAGGAATGCATTTCCTGTGGCTAAGACACCTCTTTCCATGTGTCAGAAGTCCACAGAGAGGAGATCGTAGGGGAAATGTCAATGTACATCTTTGGAATTCTGTCAAACTTTTACACTTAACTACTGAAAAGCAAAGCAAGACTAATCTAACCCTCACCCTGACCTAAACTAGGAAGCCTGATCTTAGGACTGGTATTTTCTTATAATTATTTAATTGAAATACAAAATTGTAACAATTGACAAAATATTTACAAGTTATACTGTTTCTAGATGCTCATACATTCCCCAAAATTGTCTCAAAATCTCCTGCTACCAAAAATGCATATTTCAAGAGGGGCTTGAATATGAAGAGTAACCTTTGTATTATCTGTGTATCACCCCTTTTTACTACCTTTGTATGCATTAAAAGATCAGTTACATGGGAAGATCAAAAACTTTCCCAGGCATTTCCTGGGAATAAATATAATGAGTCAAATTCCCTGGAATTTTCTCATGAAAAAATATCTGACGATGCTTAAGATAGATGAAACCACTCATTTTTTGAAACATTTTGACCTTTCAGATCCCTTTTTCCCCTCCAAAATTGTATCAATTTACCACTTCTGGTATTTTACTTTTTGCTTTTTAATTTGGTGAAAAGCCTCAAACTCAGGTTGTTTATATCACTTCCTTTTCTGTGCTATCACTGTTTGTTCTAGCAAAATGATGAGACCTTGTGAGACCCTCTTGTCAGCTGAAAAGATACTGGTGAATGTTTAACAGGATTTAAGATGGCCTGTTCCATATGCAAAGACAGAGCACGACAGATTATGAGTAAGGGGAAATCCTAGTATGGATTAGGACAGTTTGACAGCTGTCAGAGCATACAGAAATATGGTCCTCCTGACTATCTCATCCTGAAAGCAAACTGGTCCGTGTTGTACTCGTTATATCTTCCTCATTGTTTTTCAGGTTAGTTCCACGTAGAGCCTGCTACAGGCAGATAACTTGCAAATAAAGCTATGGAGCATAGTGGAGTAGAGTATGTAATGCTACACAGTAACTGGATTGCCCATTGTTATTTGGAAGTGGCTCCACTACCTACGGGGGAAAAATCTACTTGTCGCAACTGATCTATTTCAAGAAATTCTACCTCCCTCCATCTGCTCCAGTTGCTCACTCCTACTCCATTTTCAGACAATTCTGTCTTCTCCATTGTGCCAAATGCATTTGCCTGAATTTGTCTCTGAGGTCATGGTTTAATTGAGAGGATACAAAGTTTCATAAGCCAGGGGAAGAAATTACAGATGGATTTTTGAAATACTTTATCCATATTGTTTACTAGCAGTGTCCAGAGCTTTTTCCAAGCTGCACACAGCAATAGCCTTTGTAACATTACATTCCAACAAAACAAAACCTCATGAATAAGCAAACTGTTTACAAAGATAAAAATTACATCACTCTCCATTACCTTTTCCATTTAGACCACTGATGTTTGCAACAAATAGTAGCATTATTCATCAGCTGACAAGTTTCTACACATCGACTACAGAATTTAAAAATCAGGCATCAGTTCTTTCTGAGCTCAGCAAAAGGAAAAGCCTCATCATCTAACTTCAGTAGGCCCTTCTGCTTCCAGATCATCCTCTAAGCTCTAGGAAACCACAGCTTATTTCTCTGCTTTTCCTGACAGATATTAAAGGCTGTTCTTTTGGAAAATTTCTTCAGAAAGAAAGAGGAAATATGACTTTCTCTAATCTTGGCTTACATTCATTTCCAGAAAAGAGTGAGACAGTCACTCCTGCAGGAGCTGTTCCAGCCCCGGCTGCCTCAGAGTCACCTGTGCCACCAGTAGAAAGCAGCCAAAACAGAGAAGGTAATAGAAAATTAACATTGTCACCAAGTCTGGTTTATTACCAGAAGGGAAGATCATACACAGGGACTCCTTAGAGTCAGTGAGATAGAGACAGTAGATGAAAGCAGACCATAAAGAATAGGGAATCTCAGAAGCAGAAGAAATCTATTGAGATATTTTTAAAATTAATTAACCAATTCACTATATGATTGATGCAAAAAGTTCTAAATAGTAATTATGATGTTTATTTCAGCTTTGTCTGCTGAGACACAACCAGAAGAACATCTGGACCCCATTGGGCTCTTTGTGGCACGACCCCAGGATGGAGAAGTTACTGTTGGTGGGTGCAAAACGTCAGCCAAGTGAAGTCTGTAAACTGTAGCTGTTGCTTGGCTATTAGCTCTCCAAGCACAGGGTGACACCAGTGATGTAACAGATAACTTACACATTATTCGTAATCTTATTTTAACTTACTTCTCTTACAAGGTGGAAACATCACATTCACTGCCAAAGTGGCAGGTGAGAGCCTGCTGAAGAAGCCATCAGTGAAATGGTTCAAAGGAAAGTGGATGGACCTGGGAAGCAAAGTGGGGAAACATCTCCAGCTACATGACAATTATGATCAAAATACCAAGGTAGAATTGGCAGAATAGGGTTCTCAGTCTTCTAGGTACTAATCTTTAATCTGAGGAAAATATAAACTAAAATAGGAATGTTTTGATGTTAAGGTACCCAAAGCAACACACAAGGCTACCCTTATGCATAGAAGTCTGTATTTCGACCACACAGACAAGAGACAAGCTCTGCATAGGGACTCTTGCATACTTTATCTATGGTGAAATTAGAAAACATCTGGAGGACTGGGGGAGTAGTTTTGCACTTTCTACTGCAGGATTCCCTTCATCTTCCTCTCAAGAAACAGATACTTGGTATATTTAAGAGAAAACAATAAATCAGACAGTTATTTAAGTGTGGTCTATCTTGGTCTTAATAGATATCATTCTGCTGTTAGCGTTGGAATTTATTGCTATCTTGGGTTGTCTAGACTGCTTTAAGTAGCTGAGCAAGACCCACTTTTTACCACAAATTTAAAGAAGTCCAAAGACAGACGAGCAGGAATGCAAGAGTCTGTACCATGACTTTGCATCCTCTGTGGTATATGAACCACTACTACCCTCTCCTGGATGGAACTGGACAGACTTGCTCACGTTAGCCACTCCTTTTGCTGAATTTTGGCACGCACTGCATACATTCTGGGGAGAGGCTAAAACTGCTTAATGAAAGCTTTATTCCTGTTTCCAGTGCACATCAATTAGTGTATATACATTAGTGCATGTACCAGCATAGTTTGCTAATATAACACTGTATTCTCAGGAATACCTGTACTGACAGTTCTCTTCAGCTGTTCCTACTGAATTGGGGATTATAGGTAATTTTTTGTTACACTAATGAGTTGGACACTCAGGAGGTTCTTAGTTCTAAAAGGACACAAAGACACAGTTCATCCTCTGTCTATTTCTCTCCGTGTATTCCCTCTCTCTGTGTTTCACCGTTTCATTTTCTAACTTAATTATTGTATCATTGCTGTCTGTTCTAGGTGTACACCTTTGAAATGGAAATCATAGAAGCAAACATGACTTTTGCAGGAGGGTACAGATGTGAGGTGTCTACCAAGGACAAGTTTGATAGCTCTAATTTCAACCTGACAGTCAATGGTAAGATGAATTCCTGCCATCTATTTTTTTTATCTTCCAGCCCCCTATATTTTCTTTCCTGCCTACCAACAATCCTTTCTGGTACATAATGGTTACTAGACAAACACAAACCTGAAGTACATACCTGAAGATCTTAAAGGTACACCTAGAGAGGCCCACAGAGAATGCGATACAGATCATCAGAAGTACCACTTGGTCATTACCCTGTCAGAACTGCAATGCTCTTAAAGAAAACACACAGAAAGATGCAAAACTGCCCACCTTTTCTCTGGCTTTATCCTGGTTGCAGATTCATTATTTCATGATGTTGAATTCCACTAGAATAGAAGATAAGTTCATTCTTATTTTGGCAAAATTTTAGGAGTAAAAATGGATGTTTTAAAAGAAAAATTTAGACATGTGATGCCATTGCCAATTCCTTTTTCCTTCCTTCCCGATAAATTCAAGTCATACAGAAGCACCTCATCAGATCAGATGACTCATTTTACCTAATGCATGGTGCCACCCTCACAAGTGCTATACTGAAAAGTTTATAAGAATTGAAAAGGAAGAACATTTTAACATCAATTTGCCTAGAGTGTGGAAGAGTTTAAGTAAAACAGTGTAAGCATAGACCACCTGACAGAGCTGAATGTTTGGACCATTTCCTGTTTCAGCAATTCTGTAGAAGGGGCAGCAACATTAATTTGTGTCCAGCTACCAGTGAACCTCATGTAAAGACGAAAGCTTATTAAATTACTTGATCAGCACTGTTAATTTTTGAAGTTTCACTAGCTAGGACTCATAAGAGTTAGGAGCAGCAACTGAGAAGAGTTCTCCCTGAAGCAGCAGCACACTAATTTATACCAATAGTACAACAAAATTCTCTCTATACAACATCCTTGATTAAGCTTCTGTACTTCTCTACATAGTTCCAGGAATTTACCTTTGCTTTCAGAGGACAGATTATAATTTATTTTTAATAATAGTATTGAGTATGTCCAGTCTTATACTCATTAGGTTTAAATACTCTGTGAAGACACTATTGAAATTAAAAATTTGCAGCAGGAGAATTGACAAGCAAGAGCTAAGATCAGGCTTCAGGTTATTATGAAACATGAGACAGAAATAAGTTATACACAAAACACTGGATGTTGAAAGCTAATTAGTGAAGGCTACATGTTTAAAGATGAAGCTTTAATCTTTCAATATGCAATTAATCACAATCTACAATATAAGAATTTATTTTTTAAAATGCCTGCAAAGAAGAAACTTTAGAAATAGCACTGCATTTTTGCATTATGTTGACTTGTTCTGCCATTTTCCTTCATTACTTTTTGTCACATCAGAAGCACCTGTAAGTGGAGACTTGGATATTCGAGCTGCCTTCCGCCGCACGTGAGTATGCGCAGCAGAAACCTATGTAGGTCAGGTTATACATCCATGTGGAATTCATTAATTTCCCAGATAAAACTCGCTAAAAGCAAAGCTGTTGTACAAACAAACACAAAGATACAGATTTCTACTAAGAAAATATTTCTACTATTAAAATACTATGCAACTCCTAGAAATCACCTGAGAGAGTTTAGACTTTGTACTAGCATAATAATCATGCTTGTCTTCAATTAGGCAATCAATAATGTGTACAATTGTAACAAGAATTTCAGCACCTTTTTTCCAGACCAGCAAAGAGCACTTCCAGATATAGACCAGTAGAGATTGAAAAGGTGCTGTGTGATGTTGCTCTTGATTTTGTCTGGCTTGAGGAACTACGTGTACCTTAGTCCAAACATTTGCTGAACAAGGGGAGTGGAGTTTGGTGTGAGCTCTATAAGCAGCATATCACTGATAACATTCCTGCAAGCAATTTGATTGTCTGTTCTCATGTTCTATGCCTATATTAGCTGAATGAAGACAATGACATTGTGAGTGTCTGTGTGAAAACTCAGGTATACTTAGCCTTAGATATTAAAGACTGCTGCTGACAAGGCCATCCTGCCCCCATCTTTAATACTTGCTGAACTGATGTATCTCTTAATGGAATAATGTTCCCTTCTATTAGTAAGATTCACAAAATTGGTTGGGTTTTTAAAATTTTAGACATTATTAATATGTGCTTTTTCCTTCCTGTAATAGTAAATAAGTTTCTATTTTAGTTTTTATGTATTTTTGCAAAGTTACTAGACCAAGAATATTCTGACTGCTATTTCTCTATAGGGAACAAATCATCCGTGGCAATTCTTTGAGTATTTCTCTATAAGTCCTATTTTTATAAGAGAATATTTTTAACATTTATCACTAAGAATTAAATAAGGCTTGCAGAATTTGTCTACAGTTAAGTCCATCTGTAGGTAGCTGACTGGCCTCACTGCGATGCCTGTAAAAGAGTGGACACTCAGTGCATAACTGCATTGTGTTATTTCACTGCAGTGAAAGAAGGCTTCAAGAGCTTCTTGTGAGCACAATTTTAAACATTTAGAATCAGTTCAAAGGGAGTGCAGTGTGAGCAGCTTCAGGCTGTTCAGATTGTCACTTTCTCCTGCAAGAATGAAGCCAGATTTTGAACTGAACTGTTTAAATCTGAAGCTTTGTCTTTGATACCCTCACTCAGGAGCCTAGCAGGAGGGGGGAGACGGATGACTTCAGCCTTTCTCAGGTAGTCACTGCCTGTGTCAGCAGACAAATTTAAGTCTTAAAATGAACTGTCTCTCTCTGCTTAGGAAAAGCAAAAAACAGCCCAACAGAATTAAGCTGCAGCTTAAATTCCAAATAAATCACTGTTTATAACTTGTAGTATTTATATGAGATTATTACATACGAATAAGGAGTAATGTAAGAAAAATAAAGATAAATAAAAAAGATAAAACATAAGAATATAAAAGGATAGATTAAAAAAGATAAAGAAAAGAGCAGTTTGGTAGTTCAGTGAGAGGCAGATTCATCTACAGAAAATGCATGTGTTTGGCAAGTGATATCTTCTCACCATTGTTAGAAGAAAAAAAAGTAACTTTAAATCATATGCATGTCTGCCCTCTCTGTTTTACATGTTTTCCTCTCTACTGAGCACATTCTAAAATTGCTGCTGCTCACAGAAACGTACCAACGCAAATGAAATTTTGTTGTTTCCTGGCACACTCCCTATCATATTATCATTAAATTTTTCATTCTATGCCTTTTGGTCCTAATGTTTGCTACTATAGCAAAGACAGGGGTTCTGAGATTAGACTTAACTATATGCATGTTAAAGCAATTATTAGGATCTTATTCTTCAAAAAAGCTAAACCTTGATTGCTGATCTTTCCTGCATATTTGGTTTAACTACCACTTGTGAAGCAATAAGGTGAATAGTTATTCTCCCAGATGTGGACCTGATTTACTGAATATTTGATCACAGGAAATCCTTTCCAAATTTGGGACTATACAGGTTATTTTTATGTCATTTTATGCCTGAAAACATGTAAAATCTTGTGAAAGTATGGCCAAAACCACACTTCTCTGTTTGAGTTTTATACCCAGGAAATTATCCTTTCCAGTATTGTACTATTCTGAAAGTAATCAAAGAAGTAAGAACAGTATTTTCTTAAAGAAAAGATCTCTTCTCACAACATATTTCAAATTATACAGACTCTAAATTGTTATTTAGCCTTATATTGTCCAGCAGCACAAGAAGCTTGGCACTTGTTTCTGTTTCACTTTTGTTTAATAGTACTGTTAAAATGCCCATCATTTATCTGTTCAGGCTGTTTTCTTACTTCTAAAAATACTTGTTTCTGCCATATTGAGTTTTCCTGACGCTCTGATTTGCATTCTATAGACAGACTGATTTTTTCTGAATCAACTGGCACTGTGTATTGACAGAGGCAGCATTATGGTCTACAACTACCACCAGTACAACTGAAAAGAAAAAATTCTGCTTACGAAACAATAATTAAATGTGAGGTGCTGCTTCTGGAAGAATACGAGTGCTGTGAGATGGAATCACCAGATTCTTATACTTAAGACAACAGACATGTTAAGGAGCAGCTGACCATTGATGATGATAGAGTGGCTGAGATGAAGAAAATATATTTGGGCTTTTTAAACCCTGTCTGAATGCAAAGAAGACCTTTTTTAGGAATTAAATCTAAAGAAGTTATTGTAGTGACTTTATGCTGTTTTCAGAGTAGGTCAGTACTTCAAATGTTCAGAAGCACAGCTAAAACACGTTGGATTCAGAACACCAAAAATAACTTTGTGCATTCCATCTGAGTTCACCATATGTAACAGTTAGATCTACACATCAAAAAACTCCTGCCTGGTGCTTCTTGTTCTCACAGACCAACTCATCACAACATTGCTTGTCCTGATGCTTGTTGAACAAGTGCATATTGAACCTCACCTCAGGCTGAAAGCCAGATCACAGAATTCCTCCTACAACTCTCCCAAGCACCAATGATGTGACACTTTTTTTTTCAGTGTAATGAATTCTGGTATCACAAAGAGCCTTAAGAAACAATTACAGCTGGGACAATACTAGGGGTAAAAAAAGTGATTTTAGATTGTAAGGCATTCCACAAAAATAGTGGTTAAATGCTGCCCCAACTGTAAACAACATCCACATTTCCAAAAAATAGAGGAAAGAAGGAAGCTTCTGCAACACCTTTATGATAATGAATACATTCCAAATCAATATGATGACCAAATTAATACCCTGTACTGTACAACTTCATGCACAATCAGTACAGAAAAAGTACAAGTTCATTATATATATTTTTTAAACCTGTATGCAAATTAATATGAACACAGAGCCTACTTAAAGTCACCTTCCATGTCAATGCAGGTTTTAATTCATTATAAACCCATCTACCTCTCCCCTACAAAAATATGTCATCTATATAATGTTATAGTCTCACAAGCTATTCCCATTTTCTTCTGGAACTAATTATGGCTTTCTATTACTATACAGTACCGAGGGACATGATGATGGGGCAGAGTTTAATTTTACCTCCCTACTGAAAAAAAGGTGAGTAAAAATCCACAGGCTTGAAGAAATAAAGCTTCTGTTGAACAACTCTGAAACACTACAACTGGAATAAGTGAAAGTTTCATAAATTCAGAATCCTTGTTGTTTTCCTAAAGCAGCTCTAAATGGAAAAAGCATGACAGGTAATTATGGCTACTTCCTGAAATACACAGCATTTGCTGCATTTCTGCTAGGTTTATACAGGAGGAAAAAATGAAAAAAAATTATTTCCCAAGATAGAAAAGTCCTGAAGCCAGGTAATTACACGTTTCCAGCAGTTCTTTGCACGGGGAAAAAAAATTACAATGCCTATTTATAATGCTGCCTTATTAAGAACCAGAGAGCTGGGACGACAAGCTTTTTTATTAGATACCTAAATGTTACTATTACACTGTTCAACTATATATTATCTATTATATAAATATTCTATGTTGCATAAATATGACATAAATATTTTTTACTCTTCCAACTGTAATTCTAATATCTTTATTTTACTTTCACTTTTTTGCTAGAATTTCTTCTCTAATTCTCATGTTTCCTTGATGTATCTGTTTTCATAACCTGTTTACTTATGCTTTTCTCTTTTTGCCAAACCCTTAATCTGAATGTTTTGGATTCCACTGTTGGCAACAGAGAGTAAGCTTTCTATTTAATTTTATTATAAATCCATGGGTCAGACTGAGTATAAGAACCATTTGGTTTGAAATAATGCATGCATCTTTGTCTTCTTTACATGTAGAACACGATAAAAATTGCATGGTGTGAAAGAAAACCATTGACTGCTAATTTCTGAGACAGAAATTCTTTTAAAGAGTTTTAAGGTTAAGGTTAAGACAATTCAATACAATCAATGTCTTTCTCTGAATGTCCTTTGATTTTTACCATCACTTCCTTTCATGTAACCAGTTCTAAAATTTCCTTGAATTTCCAGCTTTTCTCAATAGCCTGCTGCTTTATATTCCTGTTGTCATAGTCTTTAGAATCAGAAAAATAATTTGCATAATATTGTTGCTGGTGCCTATCAAATAGGTGATGAAATTTTGTTTGTTTCTTTCTGTTTCCTTTCCCTGGCCACTCACTCTGTCTTTCCAGCACCTGAAGCTACTATAAAAACTTGTCACTTACATTCATGTTTTGCAAATCAAAACTTACTTAGTTTAAGTTTTCACAATCAACTACTTGGATGAGTGTTGTTGTGAATCTGTGTTCAGTCTCTGCCCAGGCATTGGTATCACTATCTACAAAAAGTGTTCTATCCTCACAAAGAGTACAGGATCATGTAGACATATGAAGTAACTTTGTTACAGAAAGCAGTAAAGCCACAATAGCCTCAGGTTAACTCACCCAAACTTCAGTGGGGCAAACGAGGTCACTCGTGCCCTGTGTGAGGGCGTCTGTCTATAGGTGAATCCTGGCTTTGCAGTAACACCACAAGCAGAACATGTAAGGGAGACAGACAGGTGAGACAGAAAAGACACCTATCAAACTTCCTATAGCTGTCATTGATATCTAAGTTTCTTGTTTCAGCATGAACCCAAATTGTTGTAAACAGACTCTAGTTTCCATAGAAGATGCAAGGCATGAAGGAATTGCGTATCTTTTTTATAAAATTTTAAATAAACGCAAAACTACATGAAAATATTTGCATAATTTCATACAGAGTCTCCAGCTGGATTGAGGTGCTGTGTACTATGAGCCCCTCTCCTCGTGCCTTTCCCTTTTGCTCTCATAATTAGTTTTGAGCAATGATCAAACTCCTAAAAGTAGTAAAAATCTCCAGTATTTACAGAAATGTTAAATTTATTGATTTAACTATTCATTATTTGTTAGGCTAGAAATGTAATTCATTATAAGAAGCTTATAAATTTCACTGCACTGTAACAGTGTTTCTGCCATTTCTCGACTTACAAATCCCTGTCTAGTGAATTTAAGAATATAAATTCACTGCTCCTAGTTGTTTTTCACAGCCACTTTAGAAGCAATTTGTGGATTCTTCAGGCTTTGCAAAACTCAGGTTGAAGACCACTCTTATATTAATGAGAGCAGATAGGCATAAAATACCATAATGGAATGAAAGACTCCTTCATTAAAATAGAACAGGAAAAGGGCTCTCATGCTGGGGAACTCTCAAGAGCTATGCAGATTCAAACAGAGTCGAGGATTATTCTTTTACCATTTCTGCTTTATTACACCATTTCAGAAGTGTCCCTCGATCCACAGGTAATGATCATTCCCACTAGAATAAAGAGTTTCATTTAACACTGTATCTCTTATCACTGTAATTTAATTTACTGGTGTTGACATACAGATGTCAAGGGCCAAGGAGAGGTCATTGGGAAGAGGAAGGGAACAGCTGTCACAGAACTATTAAATGGGATAGTGAGCAGAGACCTTGAAGGAGGTGACAGCTGACAGGGTCCAATCAGTTGACAGTAACTGGATAGGAAGGAACCATTTCTGGGATGTACAAAACTATTTTTAACCCCTCCACATATGTTTAAAACATATCAGCTGCGTGTTCCATTTACAGCAGGTTCACTAAGCTTCATCTTGATGCCCCCAAGTGCATAGCTAACCTATGAGGTGATCTCTGTGATTAAGATCCCCAACATCAGGGAGAATAACATAAGAGTGGGAGAAACCTCATGAGTCCAAGTGCTCTGTTACTTTTCATACACTGTTTAGTTCCTGTTGGTAGTGGAGGAGCACAGCCTCTCTGTGCAAGCTCTGTGCCTTTCTGGGATCAAAGAGAATGTTTTAACAAATGCAAAATAGTGAAAAATAGTACTGGGATGAGGAAAACTTTGCTCAAAGGCAAACACGTTTTTTCTTTTCATTTTGAGAACTCAGTTAAGCAGAAATTACAACCTCTAGCTTTTGGTCCCATTTTGCACGAAACTCACAAGCCTTTTCTTTTAATTAAAAAATATTAATATTTCCAAGGAAGTAAAAAATATTAGTATTTCCATATATTCTTTCTTATGTTCAAATTTCTTATATTGAGTACACCAGAGCAGGATTGTCAGATAAAACAATGGGATGACACTGAGTAATGGAAAAGCTAAAGCAAAAACTAGTGAAGTCTTCTCAATAGTGAGAGATATTAGACTGTGGAACTCCTTTGAAATTGGAAGATCTTTCTCATTATGTACTTAAAAATAACTCACACTAAACATTTTTGAAATCTCCATTAAATAGTCCTACCTGTAAATTTTCAGATATAAAATGTGTATATACAGACAAGCCTATAAGTAAGCAGATAGACAGAAAAACTACCAATATTTATATAACGTCTTAAGGAAGACATTAACATTTGAATTTCTTAAGTCTTTCTTATTTCCTATGTTTTTGTATTTTTTAAGATACAGTTTCTCCACAGAAGTTTAACTGTACTAGTACAAAGAAATAAACACATATTAGAAATATTATGTGTCCTTAGTTTTATATAGTACTTGTTATTCAGTACTTAAATATCTATTTTAATTTACATGTATTTAGAAATACTTGAAAATCACTCCCTGGTATGATCAGGGCAACAAGCCCAAGAACTGCTTGTGTTAAAAAAATCTTGATCTATGTGGCAAATCAGTTCAGTTTTCCTGTCTCCTGCTAAGCAAAACTAAAAACTATTTGTAGCAGCCTCAAACTAAATGATAGTTGTATAGAAGAGGAACCCTGGTAAAATTTGTGGGTGATGCTGATGCACTGTTATGGCAAAGCAAATACCCAGTATGCTGCACTTATCGTAGGCACTCCAAACTTCAGCTACTGCTATCAATTCAGTGAGTGCTAGTGAGGGCTTAGGGAGTGCTAAACCACTTTGAAGAGATGAGATATTGCATACCACATTTCAGCTCAATCTCACTGAGCTGAAATTCTCTTCTCTTGCTTCCTTTCTCTTCAAGAGCTACAAGGGTGCTGGAAATTCCAAGCTTTTCCAATTGCAGCACTTTAATAAACACAGTGCTCCCCTTATAAGGGGTAATAAAAGGAGTACCATAAATGTTTGGTTATATCTGCTGTGTGGACTGACTACAGTAGTACTGTTAAGTAGTAATATTTCTCACAGACTAATTGGACTGTTATTTTCCTGCAAAAAATGGAAATACACCCAATAACATTCCACACCTTTCTGCATCACCTCTTGCATAACTTGTCTTCTTGTTGGGGTTTACCACTGAACATTACTACATTATAAGGGTGTATTCTGGAATCTGCTTGGTCCTGGTGATAATCAGAAACAACAGCCACAGGAAGCTCCTTTTCCTAAGAACTTTTTAGTAAAATGTTATTTCTTCCATAATTTCTCTATTTACCAAAATGCAAATTATGACAGGCAAAAATGCCATGATGACAGGGCAAAGTAGAGTTATTGGTTTCCCTGGAAGGTGATCAGCCATAACTAGGAATAAACAGAAGTGCTTGCACTTATAATATAAATCCCACAGTGGAAGTGCACAAACTGGGGGAGTGAGTTTGATTTCAATAAGGATCAGCATTTCCCTTAAGCCTATTTCAGAGCATTTGCATGAGTTCCTTCATCTCCCTGCTACTGAAGCACAGGCATGTTCTGCTAAGGGTGAAGATGACATTCATGGCTCTTTTGTACTAACACATGATGCCCTTTTTCTTGCCCATTGGGATGCTGCATGTTTTTCCAAACGGTTCTCTGCGTTGTTCTGGAGTACAGCAGCTTCCTGCGCTCTTCAAATCGGTAAGGTCATGCCAATTTCTTTTTCTATTTATGATCTTTCAAATGAAAAATATGATGGCAGATAAAGAACGCCTCTCCCAAAGCCAGACAGCCAAATTCTCCCTTAGTTTTACTAAACCAAACATTAATTCTTCCATAATCACTAGTTCTTTGATTAAAATATAAAACAAATATCTCATTGTAAATACTGTCTTGTTTGCCACTACTCACCAGTCTCCTTATGTTTTATAGATTACTACAGACAACAATTTTCTTTACAATAGATGATAAAAGTCTTAATAATCTGTGATTCTTTTTAGTGAAGATAAAATATGTCCTGAGTAGAAAAGGATATGTCTCTTATTTACACAAACCAAGTGCCTTTTTTCTAAGGTTTTGCCAGTATATCAACTCAGTTCCTTGCTTTGCCATGTTCCATGTTTTGTGCATTGACCACGACAAGAAAATAAGTCTCCATTACCCATCATTAAAGGAAGCTAAAATTTATTTGTTTTGTTAGAAATAAACCCTTCAGAACAGAATTCAATTTTAATCACTATATATATACATATATATAAGTAAAATTAAAACTAGTCACCAGTTTTATTTCATTGTTTTATGTAATAATATGGTAAAAAATTAGAATAATTATTTTTTTAAGAAATGGCTTCATCAAGGCAATATGTAGCTGCCAACCCTATACCTTTCTTTAAATACTCTTAATAGTAGCACTCAGAGACTCTAATCCCTTTCTGCAGAGGTGAAGGAAAATCTGAATCACAATCTGATGTTGATGTCTGGGATATCCTGAGGAAAGCTCCTCCCACGGAATACGAGAAAATTGCTTTTCAGTATGGTATCACAGATTTGCGTGGGATGCTGAAACGCCTCAAACGCATAAAGAAGGAAGAGAAAAAAAGCACAGGTTGGTGAGATACATTTCTTCCACATATAGTGTTCACATCTTCTTTTTTGGGAGTTTTTCAAATACTAACATCAGCTGAAGAGCAGCGAGACACAAGACCATGAGAAATAGTAACTAGTTATTGCCCAGTCTTTACATAAGAAATACTGATTACCAAAGATTGCAGCTATGCCCAATACTCTGAGATATCTCGCTCTGAAACTCTGGATGTACTGAACATGCTGACTTTACCAGTTTTATAAGCTTGGCCCCTTATATTTCCCTATAACAAAACAACATCCTCTACTTGCCCCCCACCCCAACTAGTCAGTATGTCAGGTAGCAGTGATATATTTAAAGAATTTAATTTTCATTGGTATGACACATTTGGAATTCTTGAGCCTTTTCTAGTCCTGTGAAGTATTCATTTGCCTAATTGTAACTGATTTCTTTTTTTTTTTTAAGTCTAAAATACAGAAGGCAAACTGCCATTCATCAGTACTGAGAAGACCAAGTATAATTTTCCTACATGGGCAGATGTAATTCTATTTAGGATGTGTTGAAGTACATATTCACATCTTATTTAGAATATTCTACTTTGCTTATTCTGGTTTGTAACACATGCTTGTCGTCCTATGTTAAGGAAAAATAGAAAATGGCACAGGATGAAGAACAGACAGAAATGGTAAAAATTCAAACAGGGATGCAGAATGTGGGGAAGGTTTAAGATGATGGTAAACAACATGAAAGGGAATAAAGATTCGTTGCATGACCCAGAATGAAAAAAAAACAAGTATGAAAATTGTAAAGATTTTTTTTAATCCTTCTTCATCATAGCATTCGTCAAGAAACTGGATCCAGCTTACCAAGTAGACAAAGGGCAAAAGATTAAATTAATGGTTGAAGTTGCCAATCCAGATGCTGATGTGAAATGGCTGAAGAATGGACAGGAGATCCAAGTGAGCGGCAGGTAAACTAGAAATATGAGAAATCCAAAAAGGAATGAGTTACAGCTTGGCCAAAGTGAAAAAACTAGCTTTTCTTAGAAGGAAAAGAACAAACAGAGAAATAGGAGCTGAGAAAGAATCTATGTAGTACTATGGCTCAGGGTCAGTTTGCTGTTGTCATAACTTTTTCTTTTTTCTTCCCTCTGCTCTATCTACATGTGGAACTGGATGCTTCCATCTACCTACTTAGCAAGTAAGTCCTGCGATTCTGTTCTGCTCTTTCTGTGTATATCCAGGGTTCAAATGTGCTTTGTCCTGATCTGGGATACACTTCAATGCAACTTGTTTGTAAAGCCAATTTCCAGTGATTTTGTGCTGAAGCCATTTTTAATGGTAGTCATGCAAGATCTTAGAACACATCCAACACCGTTCACGGGAGTTTGTACATCTCACACTTGGAGGAAGATTCCCCATAATTTCCTTTGCTAGTTTTTCAAACACTGTTGCTGTTCCCTGCACCAGGACAGGGCTATTGGTCTTAAGTCCTTACAAATCTTGCCATTGATGACAGAAAAAGAGTAGGAATCTTTTTCTCTTCCAGGTAGGAGGAGACAGTGACTGGGTCCAAAAGGGTTTTTCCCTGATAATTACATTTAGATTGTCTTTTCAGATATATTTTTGAGGCTGTTGGGAATAAGAGAATACTGACCATAAACCACTGCTCTCTGGCCGACGATGCAGCATATGAGTGTGTGGTAGGGGATGAGAAGAGCTTCACAGAATTATTTGTAAAAGGTGAGCAATGGTAGCAAAAGGAAAGAGATCTCCCCTAACATTTAGCGCTGAATTACTGTCATCTCCTCTACTCTCAGACTGATCTTGCAGGAAAGGAAGTTCTCAAGCACATTAACAAATTCTGAGATCTATTGAAGTAGATATTTTACTTACAGTTGAATAGAGGAAAATTTTGCCTATAACAGCAATGAGGAAAGCACAGGAAAGCAGCACAGTGATAGTTACCATTAATTCTCATTTGGAAAGTTATTTACATCTCAACAGTAGGGCTAGAAACTTACTTTAAAAATTTGATTCCACTCAAGATAAACATGTGTCGCAAGCTCTACAAGCAGATCAAATAGTATAGAAAAGTAATGCCTCCTGTTTAGAATTTCACAATATATATGAAAACTGTTTAATCCTATATTTTTATTCCAACTCATGAAAAACGTCACTTGAAAATTCTGATAAGGTGATCTGGCATAGTAAATTTTAATTTCTAACACAGAGAGCACCACCATTTATTTGTCCAGGGATTCGTCCTGGGTAGTAGAGAGTGGTGAAAGTTACCTCTGATCTCCAGCCTTTCAGAATACTGTTTTAACAAAATTCTCTCTATTTCCAGAACCTCCAATCCTGATCACTCACCCACTGGAGGACCAGATGGTGATGGTTGGGGAGAGAGTGGAGTTTGAGTGTGAAGTGTCTGAGGAAGGAGCTACTGTGAAATGGTAAGGGAATAGAAGAAAAAACCAAACCAAACCAACATGAAACCATCTTCCTCCATGGAACATAGCGGGAGGTGTGGAATAAAAAGGGAGAAGGCATCCTACATAATTGTTTTCAGGAAAAGATTGTTCCTCCTCCTATATGTCAAACACTGATGAGGAACTGAGAGACAAAAATATGACACAAAAACCGAGATTAAATATAGATATTTTATAGTGTCTCTAGAATTTCTTGCTCAGTGTTTACACTTCAGTAATGTCTAAGTGTCACCCATACTAATCCGATCTGTATTGTGACGAGTTTGCTGTACTTTTTGAAATCTTCTGGTCTTCTCAACTGCAGTGAGGTGTTTGGGTAAAATGTTAATTGTCTCTTGAGACACAGAGGGAACACATCTGCTGTGGTGATCCTGCAAAGCTGGTCATTATGCTTATGCAGCGAGACGGATTAAGATGACAAACACTTAGACCATTGAGCCTGTTTTCTTGGGCATTCCAGCTGAGCAGAAGCTGGAAGGTTCATGCTGCTTGGGCAGGCATGACAAGCAGGGCTTATATACCATGTCTCACGCACACTATTCTCACTTCATTTCTCTACCAGATGAAATTCCCTTGTGCTTGTTAACAGCTTCGGGCACATGGTTATCAAGCATTCCCACAATGCCCATGACATTCCTGGAAAGTGCCAACTAATGATCTGCTATCCCAAAGGAAGGAACTGAGAATTTAAATGGAGTCCAAGAGCTAGTACAGGGTGTGCGTTACACTATTAAAGCCGCGAGCACAGGGACACACGTTCTATTGTTCTGGAACTGCTTGCAGATGCCTGGTCACAAGAGATGGGCACAACCAGATCTGTCCCTCTCAGAACACAGTGCAGCTGCCACACTTTGATCCTGTGCCTTTGAACAACTCCCATACATCTTGCAGAGCTGTTATCTGTGGGATGGGCATTTGATGTGACAAGGGCAAACCAGCAGCTGTCTCAGTCTGAAATGCAGCAAGTGGTCAGAGAAACTCATCAAACCATTGTGATGGAAAACTGAGCAGTTAGACATTCACACTGTATTTTACTGGTTTTGTTATGTGAGACTCCGTCGATGCTCTTTGGCAACAAAAGGGAATATTTTGGACAGCGGAGAGAAGTGTCCAGGGAAAACTTGAAACACAAGTGTGGAGAAAGAGTTCCAGTTTTATGGCTCATTAGGGAAATGCTCAACAGTTTAAGCCAAATAACAGGCACTAGCTCAGAGCACCTGTTACAGCTCTTACACTCTTTAAACCCAGGATGTAAAACCATAAGCACATTAACAAAGACAATTATGTGACTTGCATAAGACAGAAATAAGGGTGAGGCATGGCCATCAGACTAGAATGAGAATTCATTATGCAAGTCTCTTCAGAGAAATCAGAAAATAATGCTCTCTTGATCACCCAGAAAGGTTTCACATTATTATAACTCTTGAAGTACTATGGAATAGGTTTTTTCTAAACTTCAGATGGTCTTGGAAATAAGATAATTCTTGAAGAAAAAATATGTAATAAAATACATAGTTTTAATCTAATTTTTCCATCTCTGAATGCTGGATGTGCCATCTTATCAGCTCCAAATCAAAACAAACCATGGTGATGTATATTTATAGCAATAAATCTGCGTGTCCAAATTATCACACAGTACCTACATCAGTGATATCTCAGAAGACATTAACCAATTAATCCTTAGAATCCAAACAGGAAATAGGAAAGCATTTCCAGACAAAGAGGCATTAAGTGGTAAACTTGAGAACAGATATTTGATCTCGCAGATGTTCAGGACTTGGAAAGACTAAACTACAGCTGACCTACCTATTACTGCACTAGTTCTGCTTCACATGTGAGGCTGGACCAATGACCTATGGTGTTCTGTAAGCCAACACTTCTATGATTCTATATAATGCTTCACTTGTGCTTTAATATCAACAGATTTTTCTACTTTATAGTTCCAATTGCCAAAAAAAGGCTGTAATATCACCTTGAAGAGATTTTCTGCTTTTCACAGCAGCAGTGTGTTATTTTAAGCCAAATGATATCTGGGAATCCTTTTTTGAGGTTTACAGTCTCTATTTGTCACTGCACCCCTCTCCAAGCACTCTACTCATACACAGGATCAGCAATGTGCTAGTCAGTAAAACAAACACAAGTTAAAGACAGTATTCCCTTCCCAGAGATTTAAGACATGAGTCATTACAAATAGCCTATTTTCATTACTTAGACAAGATTTCAAGAGAACTCTTTCTTACCAATGCATGAATAGAACATTCAGATATTTTTCATGAGTCATGTATCAAAATAGATCACAAAAAAATAAATTTAAAAGTGCAGCTCCAGAACTTTAGCCACAGTACATGTGCTTGGCTTTGCATTTGGTAACAGCATCGTGCTGAACTTTGGGATTACGGTCCATTCTCAGCGATTCAGCAAAGGTTTATGTATTGCATTGTAGCACTTGTTCCAGAACTAATTTGCATTAATCAGAACACCAGCCTGAGGAGATCATCTTACATGTTGCCTCGGACTCTTGTCTGAAGAGGGATGAAGAGGAAAGAAAAGGAAACATTACCCTGACAATGATACAAGCGCTGTGTTTCAAGTGGCTGTTAAAGGCATCCTCTGTTTTCTCCCTTACTAGCACTGTTCTGGAGGCCAGGCCTTCACTAAACCAACCATAAGTTCCAGTGAGCAGTGCTCTAACAAACAGTTATGAGGCACTAACCTGTAGGTATTCTGAAATGAGGTGGCATCAGGTACATCTCAGTCACAAGCTTTAGGATTCTTGTCTCTGCTTAAAGTTTTGATCTTGTGATTTACTTTAGCAGGCTCTAACAGAGATAAAAGGTTTTCTTGCATACATCTACT
Organism: Ifrita kowaldi; assembly: GCA_013398055.1. Taxonomy (NCBI): domain Eukaryota; kingdom Metazoa; phylum Chordata; class Aves; order Passeriformes; family Cinclosomatidae; genus Ifrita; species Ifrita kowaldi. The sequence continues at coordinate 178,734 of VZRS01010169.1, read as the reverse complement.
TAGAAATTAGAGCTATAATATTTTAATGAGTCCCAAGTAGCATTTCAAGTTGCTATTCTGTAAGCTCATGTGTTAAGCTGAATAGTCACTGAGTCACTGGTCACAAATAAATCACAAATAAGGGGAATTACAAAAAAGTAGAATGAATATTTTTACTCTATTAGAATCATACATATTTTCTATTTGTTTTTCCATGTGACTATCAAAGAGAAAACCTTTTTCATTTACAAACTGCAGCAGTATTCAAGTAACATAATAGAAATATATTCAAGTAATAATGAAAAATGTAATGCTACAAAATTAGTAAATTGAAGAAATCACAAGTTATTTTCTTGTAGCCTGTTTATGTTATTTAGGATTAGGAACAGGAAACCCTTAAAACATCTTATGTATTTTTGTATGACCTTGATTAAACAGCATGAATCCTCCCTGTGCATTTCCCTTCATGATGATTGGAAATTACAATAATTAAATTTCCTCCTGGGCTGGATGGTGAAGCTTAATTTAGTAAAGTCTTAAATATACTGTGGCATCCTTGAATGGAAAGAGCTACCAGATTCAAAATACACATTCATTTGAATACATCCTAATTTTTTCTTCTTTTACTGATGCCCACAAACCATGGATTTATACCAATTATATTTCACATCAGGAAAATTAAGACTTTTACGTAATATCCCATCAAGTCCCATTTACTTTATGGCAGTTTTTAAGACAGTAAATTCCCTGCTGGTGAAGTGTGTTTTCATCCCTAGATCTTCTACAGCATTTAACATACTTTCATGTTTATCTATAGCATATAAATAGAAAAAAAAAAAATCAAGTAATACCTTGTGATGAATTCCCTTGAACCAGAAGTCAAATACCTGGGGAAAATTAATGGTCAAGATAGAGGCATCCTGGTTCCACTATCATTTGTGCAACAATCTCTTTTTTGCTAACTTGAAATGCTACAAAGATTGAATTCACCTTGTGTCTTCCAATCTCTAGTGACATTGAGCTGACTCTTACTCTCATCTTTCAACCATACCAAAAATGACTCAACGCTATTTGGTATTTCAGGGAAAAGGATGGAATTGAACTGACACGAGAAGAAACATTTAAATACCGATTCAAGAAAGATGGAAAAAAACAGTATCTAATTATTAATGAGTCAACCAAGGAGGACAGTGGGCACTACACTGTGAAGACCAATGGTGGGGTATCAGTTGCTGAACTGATTGTGCAAGGTAGGCACAGGGAATGTCACAGAACCAGAGAAGCTGAAAAATGAGAGCAGGCTGAAGGTAACCTTCTCCAGATAGTGCACAGTGGTAGCATAATCCTCCTGACAGGGAAAAAGAAGCTGCAATATGGGGCATAGGGTTTGATAATAAGTCTTGAGGAGAACTCAGACCTGTGTGCCGGATATAACAGATACTCTGATAACAACAGGTGCTTAGTTATCAGTCCTGTTAAAGCCCTGCATGCTGTGTGTTTCCCTTCATATTTCCTTCTTCCATAAACAGCTTGCTCAGCCCTTGCCTCTTCTACTCATTAAATCCACACCATCTACTTACAGAGCTGTTCTGATTTTTTATGTGTGTATCGATTATTCTCACGATATCAGAGAAAAAGCTGGAAGTTTATCAGAGCATTGCAGACCTGACAGTGAAGGCACGTGACCAGGCAGTCTTCAAGTGTGAAGTGTCTGATGAAAACGTGAAAGGAATCTGGTTGAAAAACGGAAAGGAGGTGATCCCAGACGAGAGGATAAAGATCTCCCATATCGGCAGGTTAGTCTTGTTTCAGAAAGCAGGTACAGCCATGGGTATTGCACTGCAATCCGTAAGAATTGTTATCTCAGGGGATAGCAGTATAAAGCAAGACTTTGTCCTGGCTCCAGCTCAAAGGTGAAAAGTTTAAGAGCTTTTCATCTGCAACCAACATTGAGTGACAGACTTGGTTTGGTATGTGTGCAGTCTTTCCAAGTGGGTGCATCTTACACGTATGGTTTCAGTGATACATCAGCAAAAGTAAATCTTAGTTTTCATTAGGATTGCATGGTGTTTTAGTATTCAAACAATGTAGAAAACACATTGTTGATAACTTTAAAATTAACTGTAGTGTTTAGATAAGACATGTGAGTAAACCCTAGAGAAAAATTAGCATTTATATTAACATATGCTGTTGTGTAATTCTGTGCTTAAGTTTCCTAGCAGCAGCCTAGCAACTACTGGAAATGGAGACCAAGAAGATTCAGCATTAAATGCTAGGTGAAGTCTTTCTTGGCACTCTTTTCTGTATTCTGTTTTGAATTTAAATTAATACAGGGATGGAGCATCACTTTTAAGTTTGTTTAGTCAGAGTTTATTGTTGTCACAATCTGATCAAATGAAACCGGTCAGCAGTGTTACAACTGCCCTTATAACGGTAAAGGACTGGAATAGAGCAAGGAAACTGCTTCCTCTCTTCAAACTAGTCTTTGCATCTACCTTGACAAAAAATATCCATTCATAGACAGTGTGCTGATATGGATTGGCTTTAATACTGGAAGCAGAGCAGTCTACAGCCCTGGTGGTTGTTGACTTGGGTCATGGCAAGGGACGAAGAAATAATGATTTCTGTTAATGTCCTATAGCCTGCACCTTGTCTCTTGAGATAGCCCTGTTTCTCCTGGAGAGGTAAGGTAAGGGAGTGGAATATATTTGTTCATGTTTCCAGAATCCATAAGCTAACTATTGAGGATGTAACACCGGAGGACGAGGCTGATTATTCCTTCATTCCCCAAGGATTTGCTTACAACCTTTCTGCCAAGCTTCAGTTTTTGGGTAAGTTACCTTAGAATGTGTAATGGGAATTCCAGAGGGGTAAAATGGTGATATTAATCATGGTTATCCCAGAAAAGAGAAAGATCTCTTCTCTAATACCTCAATATAGGCACATTGCTTTTCCCTGTTATTTTGCATTACCATTATCACATTGTTTTACAGAGCCTGTTTTTTTAATTTATTGTATAAATCTGCTGATTAATATGCCTTATGAAGTTTCAATCACTTTTTTAATTACTTTGTGGGTGCAGATGCTATGTAAATTCTGTTTTCTGATCTATTTCTCCTTCCCTGTCTCCTCTTTTTTTTCCCCTCCAGAGGTCAAGATAGATTTTGTACCAAGAGAAGGTAAGAACAGCAGTCATTATTTATATTATATATATATTTATTAAGAATGTTTTCAATAGCAAAGTAATCAGCAGAATTTTTCATTTTTAATTTAATGCATTAATATTCTTTTCTTTTTCCATTCAGATTACTCAAACTATATTTAAAACTTATTTTCTCTACCTTTACTATAGAACCCCCTAAAATCCACCTTGACTGCCTGGGCCAATCCCCCGACACTATTGTCGTGGTGGCTGGGAACAAATTGAGATTGGATGTTCCTGTATCAGGAGATCCAACACCCACTGTCATCTGGCAGAAAGTAAACAAGGTAATGTGCAACCTGACACAGTGTCTGAGGCAAGTCACAACAGCAGATTTATTTTTCCTTCTTAAATCTTGCTTTGGTTTATAGTTATATACAAGTATTTTCATTTTCCTTTCAATTTTATGTTTTTAACCCTCAAGAACAAAAATTAAATACCTGCACTGCAGCTGCTTGGGACTTATCTGGTTTTGTGATTCATCCTGAACTGTTCCTTTTTTTTGAACTGTTCCCTGTTTTTTATTCCAAAAGAAGGGGCTGAGTATATATGAGTAGATACATGTGCATGCAGATAGAAGGATACCATACACATTTATTCTCTTCCTACCTCAGGGAAAAATAAATAAATTATGAGTCATCCCCACCACCTTCACCTGATAGAACGAACATGTTCTGGGGGTGGCAGCTTCTTTTTTTTAATCTTTATCAAGGATTCTACAATCTGTGAAGAAAATGTCATCTTAGCAGACTAGTGGCATAAAACTGAATTTGGTATAATAAAAACAGAGGACACTTGCTATTTACCTTATCAAAGCAATTACAAAACATCAGAGAAAGGATTTAGAAGTTCAACTTAAAATGTTAAGTGAGCTTCCTTTCTGGATGTCTCAAAATATTCCCACCCCTCACCATCTGTGGGCTCTTGAGCTATAATGAGCACAAAACAGAAATATTTTGCATAACATTCTACAGCATCATTACACTTCCATACGTGTAGATATAGAAAAAAAATTATATTGCCAATTATGTTAATTCCCCCAATCTCCTATTTCTTCATGATTATTCCTGATTCTTGTTCAGGTTAGCATATTTAATAGCACTCAGGACTTTTTTTCTACAATGCGGAATTAGTATGGAAACAAATAAGAAAAAAACAAGAAATTGACTCTTCTATAGAGAAGTTTCTCTGATAAAATGGTGATTGGGTATCAGACAACCTCTATACAGTGTTACTTCTGAGGTGTGAGGTCTCAATAGATGAGGAAAAGCAACCAGTCTTGACTGAAGGATGTGTAATACATACTTACTAATGAAATTCTAAACAGAGTGGCACAGCCTCAAAAGATATTGTTCAATGAGTGCTACAACCTGACTGTATTTCTGAGTGTTAAAATATTCACATCAATTTACCATCCCATTGTTACAGAGAGAAGTAATCCTTATTTTTGTACTTAGGCATATTGAGTAACTAGTACCAGAGGACACAGACAGGTTCACAACCAGTTACAACAATATTGCAGGAATGTCATGCTTTGTCCTCTGTTAAGCTGCAAGTTTGATTTTGCTGACTTACCCTTCCCTTAATTCACTGCATTCTGATACATCTTTTTCCTTTTCTGGTTTTTACTTTGGTTTTGGTAGATTTCCTTCCCAGGTCTTGCTGCCTCACTTCACTTTTCTCACACCTCCGTATTCAACCCTCCTAACAAACTCCTCTCTATCTTGCAGAAACAGCTTTACTGCTCTGCTCTGCCTCAGCTGACTTTCTGTGGTTTCTTTGCTTATCTAGAGAAATGACCTACTTCGAAACAACGATGATTCCATGACTTCCTCAGAAAACAGCAGTGATTTAAATACTGATAATAAGGTAAGTTCCTTATTATTTATGCAATCACACAAAAGTTCTTAGTGTTTTCCAGATAAAAGGTCATATTCGAAAGGAAATAAAATTTAAGTCAGTAGATACTAAAAATGATGACTCAAATAGCGCATCAGGCCCACTATCCTGCCTCACAGTGGTGATTACCAGACACCTGCTGGGCACAAGAGATCTGATGAGCAATTTTAGAGTAAGAAGCTGATTGAGAAAATCTTTCTAATCACCATCACATGGTGGCCGGGTTACAAGGAATCAAAGCAGTTATTTGAAAACTCTTTTAAATTTATTTGTGATTTTTTTTTCCCTCAGTAACCTGTAAGCTTCAATAATAACTAGGACAAAATCTTACAGGACACATGGGAAGATGACAATGGGTCAAGAGAGTGGATGGACTATAAAGCAGTGAAACAGGACTCACTTTGCAGCAACTTCCATTTTTCACATAAATAACTTTTCTCTTGATAAAGAATATTTTACATTTATTATACAGCAATAAACCATTCTCACATTAGGATTCTGCTGTACTAGTCACTGTTTGGATATGTATTATTTCTAATGGTTCCTGTTCTAAATCTAAAGATATGTAAGGAAGAAAGGAGTGTATTACATATGTACAACTAAATTGTGGACATTTTGTTTAGATTTTTGCAAAAAGTGGGAAGTTTCCCCGTATGACATTTTTGGGTGGCAGAAATCACACTGATGCCATTAACATTTACAAGAAACCTACTTCAGTTCGTACAATAACCAACTGTTATCCATGAAACTCTTTGCAGTGATATGCTAGCAGCTATCCCAAGTAGGAATTTCTGGAAGTACTTAGTAACTTCTTTGAAACATGACTGGTTTGTGTAACTAGTGGTGAATCTCAACAACCTGCAGACTTTCAGAACCAGCGTTCCCAAAAAGTCTTATTTTTGTGAGCCAACCAGTCTGTATTTTCTCTCTTCTACATTCAAATAGAATTTGAGAAACATTCTAGCTTTTCAATAATTATTATAATATTCAATGATTTGTAGTTTTTCACCAGCTTACACACAGACTCATCAGGCTGTCCCTGGCACAACTTGCAATGATTTTCTCCATCACTTTCACTGCCCACAGCTCCTGTTTGAATCTGAAGGCAGAGTCCGTGTGGAGATGCATGAAGACCATTGTGTCTTCATCATTGAAGGGGCAGAAAAGGAGGATGAGGGAGTATACAGAGTTATACTTAAGAATCCAGTTGGAGAAGATAAGGCTGATATCACAGTCAAAGTTATTGGTAAGTGAAGGAAAGAAACAACCAGAGCATGAAAGAATCTTGAGTTTGCTGAAACTCACCCTTCCCTAAAACTGATACAAGTTCTGACTTTAGGTTTAGAAAAATGGGAAAAGATCCTAAAGAGAGAAACATTATCAATCACAAATCTGGCAGAAGTATTTTTTCAGAGGTAGTTGCCTTCTGTGTGAAAAGTTAAGATAACAACTCCCGGTAGTAATCCATGTATTTCTGTTCCAGGTGATCCTATCATTTTATGGGTGACATTCCATTCTGAAATATATGCTTCGTGCTTGTCTGAGATCAGAAAAGTTTCTAGTCATTTTTTTGTGGGTTATGTTTTTAAGCAGAGATTACTTCATTCTATAAGCAGTAAACGGTTAATGGAATAAAGAAACATAATGTGTCTGACCAAACATAAACAGATTGACAGACTCTTTAATGAGTCACAAAAGGCCTGGGAGGAATATGATTCTGAGGCAGTAAATTTTATAAATTTTTCATAATATTTAATTTGCTAGCACACATAACAAAAGGATGAGTTATAAGCAAGTTAGAAATGATAAAAGAAAATTACTTTTGCCTACAATATTAAAGTTTAGAATTGCTTGGTAAATACTAAGTTTCCTTCCATCTTTTATAAATACTAAATTGGGATATTTACTCTGAATATCTCCAAAGTGACATAATATGTGAGACACGCAGTCATTGCATTTTATAAAGTTTATTCCAGAGAAAATAGGAAACTCTGGAGCAAGCCTCATCTTACAAAACAGAATTACCTCATTACCTTACATTTTTGAAAAAATTGTATTATGTCTGAGAGGAAAAAGGGAGCTGAATAATCAATGGTATTTAAAGGAAACCAACCTAACAAAGAATCATCAAAGAGCAGGCTTCCCTTTAGATTAAGTTAATACATTCTGGTTGTACCTACTGTTGCTCTCTGACAAAGCTGTATCACAGAATCACAGAATAAATTTGTTTGGAAAAATATTTCTGATATCATCAAGTCCAACCTATGGCAGAACACCACCATGTCAACTAGACCAGGCACTGACTGCCACATCCAGTCTTTAAATAAACATCCCCAGGGATGGTGACTCCCTGGGCAGCCCATTCCAAAATCTAATCACCCTTTCTGTGAAGAATTCCTTCCTCATGTCTAACCTAAACCTCCCCTGGTGCAGCTTAAGCCTGTGTCCTCTCATCCTGTTGCTGGCTGCCTGGGAGGAGATGCCACCTGGCTGTACCCTCAGGCAGCTGTAGAGTTTCAGGGAGTTGTAGAGAGCCATGACATCAGCCCTGAGCCTCTTTTTCTCCAGGCTAAACACCCCCAGCTCCCACAGCTGCTCCTCACAGGACTTGTGCTCCAGAGCCTTCCCCAGCCTCATTGTGCTTCTCTGGACAGGCTCCAGCACCTCGGTGTCCTTCTTGTAGTGAGGGGCCCAAAACAGGACGCAGCACTTGAGGTGTGACCTCACCAGTGCC